>JABUQX010072331.1:0-44716 GCA_015478945.1 Trachelipus rathkii
GTACCCGCGACTCGCGACCATACTACGACGCCACTAAATGACGTAAATCGTTCACTCCAGGATACCTGTCCAGAACGGCTTCAACAACACAGAGATTAGATAAGGGGACAAAATGGGCTAGTTCTAACTAAACTCATACACGGACGTTCCGCCTCTCCCGACTAGTATCCATCGGTCGACCCCCATCGTGCAACCGATCCATGCCATATCGCCTCTATGCCTCGAGGTCCGGAGTCTCAATCACAGTAACTGAACCCATAAGGGCATCCGTAGAGAAAGGCGACCTCATCGGAGACTGGAGGAGAGCACAATATAAATAACCAGGCCCGGCCATATCCCCATAAACACCATTGGCTCAAATATGCTTTACATTCTTCGAAGTAATGTCCAAGCGCTCTATAGTACATAGCGCCAATAAGCAAACACACGTCAAAGTTACCTGTCCATATATACTTTAAACCTACTACGATAATTGTAAGTAAAGCACTTATAGAGAGTGCATAATGAGGTCGGACAGTAGGTTGGGCAAAAAATAAAGCTGTTCATTCCATGTAAAAAGCCACTCTTGCTTCTTATTACGGCTTACCGGTAGTATTAAATAGTGCCAGATCCCAGTATTGAGCTCGAGCACGCTTCGCCTAAGCCACTCCTAGAAAGAACGGTATAGTGGTCACTTGTCCCAAGCCGGATAACTGCGGACTCCCAACCCGTTATGCGCGGTCCGGAAACGGTTCTGGCATGAAGTCAGCAACCTACATACATGCCAGACCATAGTTCCAGATCAACCTTCCAGCCTCTAGTTGTGAAATAGAAGAGTGAGATGGGGAGAGTAATTTGATCAACCACGGAGGGTCATGCAATAGATAGATAAAAGCATGTAAGAGTTTGTGCTGTATGAGAAGAAAGCCGGCCGCTGTCACTGATGAAAGATGAATGCTCAAGTAGGGCAGGTGAGAGTACAAGTTACAGAGGGAGCTTAAGGGGGTAATAAGGGCAAATAGTATAACAGTAACAGAGCTACCCAAGGAATGGTGCAGGAGCCCGCGCTTCCCACTGTTATTTTCGGTAAGAATAAGGAGGCTGAGGACCAGTGGTAAAAGAGAAAAGTTGCTTCCCGCGCGGAAATCAGCATGAAAAGGTGTCAGATATATCTAATGATAAACTATTTCTGAAAGAGGGCGAACATATAACTTTGGACGAGATGACGAGTAAAGTGCACTCCTTTCGAGAGTAGGTATGAGGGGAATGAGTTTGTATATGGTTCGTACCGGAAGGCAACAGCTTTACGACAGAAATCTGGAAAACTCATTTGCTTGGAAATACATTCCCAGCCAACTTTAATGTCATTCTTCCTGTGGGATGGTACCCAGATCTTTTTTCTTTCATAGTACTTTTTCTGTATAAAGGCCGAGTTGAATGTGCGCCTGCTTTAGGAGTATTCTCCTAACTTCTCCGATCTCACGCTACCGGACTAGCATAGTAACTATATGTGATTTCAACAAGGTCCTCCCGGCGTTAACGTATATTGTAAGATCACTAGCGTACTCGCAGATCAACATAGTTCCGCGGTGGTTAGAAAAGAACATCTTTTCGGCTCTTTCTTTCCTGGCTGTGCCCCCTCTCTTCTACTAGACGCATCTTCTCAAGCAACAACTCTTGGTGGGGTAGGAAGTGCAGTCAGCGACGTGACTTTCCAGCAGGCGGCTCTGCTCTATACCCTAACCGTCTCGTTGATTCAGGAGCCCATGCCACCGATCGAGCATGTAACTACAGGCAAACGCGCGAGCGAGACACCTGAGAGTAGAGTTTTCAGGGAGAATTGTCAATGGAGAGGATGGGGGGATGAGGGGGACATTGCCAATCGACCTTAGAGGAAAGAAAATAGGTTTGCCGAAGACGATTGGCCTTTTCAGTTGGAGAATTAAGCACAGAACACCAAGCAGAGGCTGGAGTGAGAGTGAGGAGAGAGATAGATCAGACGTGCTTACGAGAGGCAAAGCCCGCGTAAGAATCATGTGTTCTTATTTATGGTCAGTCTTATTTTTGAAGACAGATGAACGTATAAATTGTTTCCCCTTTTCTAAGCCTCTCCTCCTTTATGTTACTTTTGTGATGGCTGATCTACTCATATAATTTAGTGTAATCACATTACCCATGTCCAGATCTCTTAAACCGATCAAGTCGTTAACACTAACACTTCGATTGAGGACAGAGTGATTTTTTGATGCACGGTATTCACCGGAAACTCACAGTCGGAGGGCCAGAAAGATGAAGAAGAAAGAATTATGATCGTTAGCGAGAACCAAGGAGTGGTCATTCAGCACACCCTTCTGTCCATAGTAGTGTATATCAGCCTGAAGGTAGAATGCGCCGGCTTGATTGGGGCTTCGGTCTGCGGGAAAGAGATATCACTGATCAACGATTTCCTAGCCAGAAATGACCCGACCCAAATTCAGCAAGGGCGAACGTAATCCCACAGATGACGCAGCAGCCCACATTTCCAACGCTACAACTTCACTGCGTCGCGGATACTAGACCGAGACGACACGACACGCGAAATTGTTTACCACCAAACCCCGCTCCAACCTCGAACGCTCTATTACGCATCCCTGATCTCTAAGCCGTGGGACAACCTGCTAGTGGCCGATCCGAACAAAACACAACTGTCCACTGCTGCACCCCACCCGCGACTTTCGGGACCAAACTGCGAATACCTTTAACTATTCATGACGGCGACCAGAGACAGAAAATATTTATATACGCAATTAAAGGAATCGAAACTTTCCTCTTCTCCCATCAACGTTACAGCCTCCCACCTCTAATCTCCGGCAGAAAAGTGGTGAAAGCGTCACCACGAGCAGAACAAAGACGCATAGGATTCCATGGATCAGTTCGCTATGCGATAGAGAGGCTTAGAGTCAAGGCCCGTCACCAATACCTGGCCCCGGACTCACCACACGCTCGCAGAAGACAGAAGACGAGTTTAGTCAGACGAGCCACGACGCGTGGAGCGTGTACTGGAGGTATGAACAGCCAGTATAGATAATTAAAGAGAATAATAAGTATAGTGGATCAGAAACTATACCAATAGAGACGAAGGTGGTCGTATGTTATAGAGAGAGGACTCAGTGGGTGAAAGACCATCATAAGGTCAAAGTAGTGTTCAGAAGAGTCTAGTTGGACTCATCCGGTAATATGTGTGGGTTCTTTTAATTAAGTACGCTCTCCAGCACTTACTCGTTTGGAATAACATGCTTAAATCATGATAATATACGGGCTACTTCACTCTCTACTCCTAACCTAAATATACGTAGATGAAACAGAATATAGTGAACCCAACCATTCTGATAGTAATTAGTTTAATATGTTTAGTTGTATAACCATTGAGGAGAAAATATCTCCACTTTGATATATAATATACATTATAAGGACTACTCCGATTACTATGAGTGTAACTTATGTTGATAGTGTATATAATTAGCAATAGTACTAATAACAGTACTACGTGTAGAAGTAGTAATGTTATTCGAATAGTAATATAAGGGCGATGTGAATATATAGTACTGATTACGTATGTATTAGTGGGAGTACAGCAAGTAGCAGAACAACTAAAGTATATAATTTGTAGTGTAGAATGTGAAGTACAATCCTCTCCATCAGGAGTCATCGTAAATTTATAGAGATGATTTGTTTAGATTTTCTCTGAAGGTACGTGTATATGAAGACCAGTTCAGTATCCAGAGTAAATGTTATTAACCTGTTACATCTAGCTGCCTGCACAAACTATACACTACACTCATCATATACTTAGCTCTAATTAGGACTCAGAAAATTATCTGCAAGATAACGGTGATTAATAGTTCATTTGAGAACATATAATTATATACGAGTAGAGTGATATAGTGATATTCCTCGAGTAAACTCATCTGAGGGTCGTCAATGATCAGTTGAAGCATATAAGGTATATGGATACACTAGAGGTCATATGAGAGGTAGTATATTCCACGTGGAAGTCAGTAGTTAAGTATTTGACTACGCCTAATCGGGATAGTATTTGTAGCAAAGTTCGTATAGTATATAGCTCTACTCCTTAGTATAGTACCTCGGTAGCATAGTGCTACTATCGCTTGATATATGCACACTCACACAAAACAGCTCCATAAAAATATTAATACCCTATAACAGTAAACAACAAGACTATATAACCAGATCAAAAGTAGATACATATAAGTAAGAAAATTGATAACAGTTACAATAAATAATAGCGTGTAACTGAAGTGCAATGACAGTTGAGGGATTAGAGTTGACTAAGTTAATATTACAATGTAGCTCAGACATCAATACACATAAAAGAAAAAATGACACGTAATATAATACATATATGAGGGTCGGTCATTACAATTGTCACACTAAAAAAATAGCTAATAGCAGGTAGCGTAATTTAATCTTAATATTAGTGTGCGTAATGTACTCTGCACATTATTTATGTGAGGTAGACAGATAAGGGAAAATATAAACCGGTAATAATATAAAGAGGCGGATAAACCTAAGTATTATCAAATAACTATATAGGTAAAATATAAGATCTCAGGTAATAAAATGAACTTGTATATGTGTACCCATAAACTAATAAACCTATCAAATATATAAGAATTAGAGCCTAGCTTATACCCTCGACTCATTTTATCCTACTGTATATTGAGCTTATACAAGTATATCCTATAACATAACCCTGATCCATAGGAGTAATGTATGTATCCTGCTACATCAACTACAATCCCACATATCAATACTTTTATTATAGCTCATTGCGACCCTACCCTAATATACTATACTTACTCGACCGCATCATATTACATTCTAGCGACCGACGTATCAAATTACTATATCCGTCACCAGAGAGTTCTAATACCAGAACTAACCGTACCGCACATTTCATCCATCATCTACCAGCAACCGCCTATCACTGGTACGATACGTACTACAATGATACGAATGATATACGTCCACCACGTCATATATTATATATATCCTCCTATATTATACTCATATCTATCTACCACACAACACTATACTAATATAGTACTCTCGATATCGCGCCTCCTTCCGACTTCAGATCCCCAGTACATAATCTACCTTATCTTATCGTAATTCCCAGTATCCTAGTACGTAATATTATAGATTACTAGTATATGTCCACACGCAGTAGTTCGTGCCCCTCACCTACCGTAGCCAGACATCCAGAAAGACCTAGAAAGCTCATCCAACACATACACACCGGTGGCAGTACGACGGTATCCTATCACAGCTGGACGACGCTTCTTCATCATCAGGTAGCGCACGACACGGGACGCCAGTCGCAATTCGATTGTGCACGCTCCCATCCTCCCTCCAGCGTCAAATTCAATCTCTCACCGATGATTCTCACACTCGGTGCCTACGGCTCAAGAAACTCACCTCATCCCAATAGATATCTACAGAAGTAAAGTTACGCAGATGGCCCACCAGAGATCATAGCCGCATGGCCTTTGAAGTGCTCTTCACATGAGCGCACACTTAAGGGGCACCGATTACCTGGACCCCACAATCGCCGAGATTCCAGCCAGGGCACCTAACACAGAAGATCTGCGCATCGAAGCGAACGAAAGCCTAATTCCATAGACAGTAACATGATATCGTGACAGTGATGAATGGCTAATAGCGTGCACAATCCAATAACTCTAGGAATGCACTAATAATCGGCATTACGAGCGCTGAAACGTGTACCCCCCGTATGCGTTAGGTATACCCTCTTATTACCGTCCACTTCACCAGCATCACACCCATCCAAGACACCCTTTTCGATACTGTAGCACCGGCACACTTAGCTCCCTCATACTCCACGTTATAATGTAATTTCTGATATCTCGATTAGAGCGCACCGTACTCAGCTACGACTACTACTCTATAATGAATCGGTGCGATTAATCCATCCCCTTCCAGGCGATAACGCTCTATGACTATCCCAGTGAATACAACACCTACAGGACCTATCCATCCCATTCTGTCATCTATAAGCCTTCTATTTCTACTGCCCATACCTCAGTTGATATACTCACTTCGCGGCATGCTCTACTCCTCTCACGGTATGTCTTCAGCACTACTCCAGCTAACCTAAATCACTGCCTCAAGCTGTAATATGTATCGTATAAGAAGCTAAACCTCGCTACCTCATACCCTTGGTACTCCACCTCATTTACAACCACAGTTATAAGTAAGTAGATGAACATCACCACTAACAAAGCATACACCCTCCGATCACGTATAACATAAATCAACAGCGCTCAGCTCATATATCTGGCTGCCCACTACCTGAATACACTAAGCAAGATAGCTAGTAGTCAGGTAATCCAAGCTTAACAGCTTCGATAAGGAATACAATGCTCACACGGCATTAGCCTGAACTCTCGTGAACCGTCCTCAACGTCGCTCTACTCAGGTAACAGTTTTATAAGCCTCATTAGCGCCATCCAGTTCCATAAACTGTACGTCACCCTATTCAAAAGGCCCTGGGTATCATATACTCAGAGCCCCTACGCCCTATCATGATAAGGTGAATGACTAAGTATATTTACTTCGGTCACTATATCGATCTATCTATAGGCAGCGGTAAATGAGTGTCACCTGTTATCTTCCAGCTACCGGATGCATAAATGGAGAGTCCAGGAAATATACGCATATTAAGAGTCATCGGGTCAGTATGCATTAAATAACAGCGCCCCAGCGTTTTTCTTGTAGGCGCGCCCCACTAGTATATTGACGCGTAACGTGTCAGAGACCAGTTCCACGCAATATGATGATGTATTACGCATACGAACATGTTCATATCTTGTGTATATGGTGTTTAAGTGCACAGGGAGTTATAGTAGATCTCAAAATAGTGAGAGACCGATTGTGAGATACTCGTACCTAGTTTCGAAAGATACTTAGATACTTATACCTGCCGATAGGTATAATAGTACTCGGTGAGAAGGTGTTAGTAATCGCAAAAGTTATGAGTAAGGGGTACGCCAGACTTCTCCAGAACTCCAACCATACTTATAATCGAGAAATTCCTTATATCGTCACGTAATAGCTAGTCCGTGATCTGTCAAGCCATAGAATCTATATGTGTGAACTAAATTGCGACTACTATAGAGTCCTAGCAGTCCATACGTCGACACCCACCAACATACACCTTGCAGTACACTGTCATATCCATCCAGACGATTTGCAGACTAGAAATTATGAAAATGCTCTCTGTTCTACTGTATGCGAACACGACTTACTATTCCCACGCACACGACAAAGACGCAATTCTAGAACGTAAAACTAGCACTAAGGTCTCTAGCTGCTATCATCTTGCATACGAATAATAGTGAACGGATTAGATACCTTTCGAACGCTGTACGATCACTACACCTCAGCACGGTCACCAGCTAGTTCACGTTCAGCACGCATCTGACCATAGATAAGTTCCCGCTCACACTTAAGATTCCGGAGTAACATGAGGTACGCTTAGGATTGACGGCAATACTTAATAGTAGTTCTAGTATCTACGTCAGATAGCTTGATATTACATATAGTCTACGTGAGTACTGATTGGACCCGTGATTATCACCGCCGTCTCCATCCCCTTCATCGTACTTTCAAAGCAGAACGCCCCCAGCACAACCGTAGTAGTAATATACAATAGAGCCTTAGGTAGGATATGACAGAGAAAAATCTCACTGTAGGTAGAGACAACACCTAAGTAATATATGTATTTAAGATCTAAGTAGAAGATTTAAGAGAAATGAAAGAAAGTCGACCTCTTTAATATCTTAACTATATAGTATAACTATACTACCCCTGTCTACTGGCTATGGTGGTTGATCTCGTAGCTTTATTCGAGAATGAAAAGCTAGAGGAAAAAAAGGAAAACTTAGTATATCAATTATAGCGACAAAGAGAATTGTTAGTAGAAGAAAGAACATAGAACTGTCGCTAAATAGAACGCCTGACGCGCCTGAGCGTTGTATGAAGAGTACCTGGTACTATGCTGTTAGGTAAATATATATACGTATTAGGCTGACCATGACGACAGCGTGCTACATCAGTGATAGTATCCGGTGTGATACCAAGAGAAGCCGATCTACCCTACATGCTCATATACACGCGCAGTCCGCTCCCTCTCAGAATTTTAAGTCATCAACCCTACGACCTCCTGATCACAGACAATACTCACTAATAGAGCCTGCTCCCGCTATACACTGTCAAACCTAGTTACGTAGATACCTAACCACGTATACTATAATAATGACACAGCCCTACTGCGTCTTCATCATCGCCCAACTACTATTGCTACGTCTCTCCCTACACCAACACCCCAGTCCCTTACTCGACTACGTCAACCGACGCAACGCTCCTAAGTACCCTCATAATATATTCCTCATAATTCCCCCTTTATCCACGTCACCATTAACAACATCTAACTCCCAGATGGCAATTTCAACACTCACACCTACGGCATGAACATCAGCGACTCTTTCTCTGAAGCCGCAGTGCCGATACTGAGCGTACGACGTCAGACACTAATGCGCACATTACAGAGAGTCTCTGAAGTGCCAATACTAACTACACTTACTCTGTCCCATCACCGTTATAGTCGACTCTGCTACTTACCGCAGATATTTTATAATCCCTATCATTATCAGGATATCACGTTAGCAACCAAGCAGTCCCAGCGCACCGCTTTAATATACGAACATAATAAAAGCCAGTCCGATAACCATAGGAGTAATTTGGTAATCATATATAC
Source organism: Trachelipus rathkii (assembly GCA_015478945.1). NCBI lineage: Eukaryota > Metazoa > Arthropoda > Malacostraca > Isopoda > Trachelipodidae > Trachelipus > Trachelipus rathkii. The sequence goes on from JABUQX010072331.1 coordinate 8,819, forward strand.
ATTACACCGCACCGCTCGCATACCAATCAATAGTCCGATAATAGTCTCTCTATCCATAACCTCATATAATAGACATCGAATCATATACTTACGTACTTCCCCCATCCTCATACACTATAGACATAATATTAATTTATGCTAGTGATTATCGATTACTGACGAACCAGTTCCACCTGCCAATCACTGACAATATATAATCAACTAGACAGCACCTTACTTAACACTTCATACCACGATTTTAAACCTTCAAGTCCCTAGCGAGCAACTACTTATGACACCCATCCATCCTCTGCTTTCCAACTCTCCAACTACAGCACCTTACAGACTTCCCATATCGCACGAACTCTACTCCGACCAGACAATCAAACACAAAACACATATATGCAATATTAGTACTACTGACTCGTAACATTCCTCGCATCGTCACGAGTCTATTGAGCACCACTTAGATCCACGAAAAACTCATCGCCGGCAGATCGAAAAGTTCCAGAGCCATCTAAGCTCATGCTACATATTAAATTTATTTAGACACGTCAGATATAAAAGGATTATGCTCTTAACCTATATCTGGAGCACTATTCTAATTCCCACCCTCTACTCCTGAATTACAGATAATATTTACGGTCTTCGCATATTTTTCATAAGACGACCATGAATTAACGACTTAGCACTAAACTCTCCTAATTACTCAGCGAAGCTCGAGAGCCAATTTGTCATTTCTTAAATTTTTTTTTTTTTTTTTTCTTCTCTTTTCTGGTTGTTTTAATTATTCATCAGATAAGTGAATATTACCACTTCCGGCAGAGTAACGCGCAAGCCCGGTCATTATAGATCTGCGATCCACTGAGTTGAACACTATTCATCACCCGTGTTGTAGAAACTGCTTCTAGATACTTCCGTTCGACAACAGTTACAAAGCTACCTATCGCTTTGCAGACATTTGGCTCTTGCCGAGTTTATACTTCTGAGTTTTTTTTTTGAGTTAACAAACATCCATATAACATCACCTTTAATCCATTAGAGGTAAGCTCCACCTCGCAAGTCCTCACTGATTCGAATGTTCTGGTATATGCATAGTACAAGCATCCACCGACTCACCCCAAGTCAGTTCGGCTCCATAGGCAAGTCCGGGAGGTAAATGCGAGTTCTCTTCGGACCTTCCGCCGGAAACGACAGGGGTAGGGACTATTTCCACCCCCCTCCAGGGCGGAGTATTCTTTGATCATCTCACCGGAAACCCCAGTTGCGATGTGGTGTATGTTGGGAGAGGATGTTACAGCGGGTAGTTTCTTCCCCCCCTACAGCCGCCCTCTACGGAGCCGCCTATCGCGAAAAACGTCCCCGCCCATCTGTTACCGCCCTCGATCGAGCGTCGAGCGACCACGACTACTTGGCTCGCGTATGCATGAAAATGTAGCGTGATGTACTATAGGAAAGAGATTTTACGACGGGCTCCAAGTAGGGGGCCTGCTCAGACGCCGAACGGTGAGATAGCAGCACATGTCGCAGTGCCCGGCGAGAACGTTTCAATCCATGACACCTCAAAGGTAATATGAGAGTGAGAGTCTTTCAAACGTAATTGCTCAGAGAACGAAGAGAGTAGTCGGCGGAACGCTCCGACGCTTTGACAGACCTATAGGAGCATGACCACTAAAGTTAACAGTCAGGAAAGAGTCATGATACCGCGGTCTTGCACTTTAGATTTGACGACTACTACAGCGAAAGGGTTAGGGACAAATTAGATGCTCTGATTGTACCGCTTAGCTTCCAACCAACAAGCAGCGAACGGGGAAAGTGCTAGTATTGAGACATAGAGAGGAATTAAAGTCTGATACGAGGGGCGGGTCGAGTAGCACGGAATGCACACATTCCCTGCAAAAATGACGTTCAACGTAGAAGAGTGCCTACCTAAACCCTGCTCGTTCCCCAGGTGAACAGAGGCCAATATCACAGAGGCGATTCACCATTCGAAAGCGAAGATGGAATGCCAGCAATCCAGGGCCCTCACTTCCCGACTCCTGCCATCTGGTAGCGGGGCTGCCACTATACCATTGGTTCGAACGCAAGGTTATCCCCAATCGTAGTATTAAAAATAAAAAAAAATATTAAATCGACTATACTCCGACGTGCCAATAAACCATATTTAGAAAGCCATATGCAACCCAGTCCTGTCACTGCCATGCCTACGCTACCTCGCATATGTGTCACGTTCCAGGAATTGAGCATTTTGAAAACAAGACTCTTGAAGAATGGCATAATCTGACTATTCCTTGGTAATTATACAGATAAAAATAATTTTAAAAAACTTCCACACAGTACATCTCCTCGACTATTCGAGTTCTTTCACTATTATCGTACATCTATCAATTGACGATAATGGCATATCTTTCTATAGTGACGTCTCCATTCGCCACTCAATAAGAACTACTTGAGCTTACACTTTTCTTGTCACTAACATCCAATATGATAAAATCAGTATTTCATCCTGACCCAAAAGCATACTATGCAAGTTTCTTCATCTTCCCATTCCCATATGATCCCGCGCAGTTTAACCGATGGTTCCACCCATAAACAGTGCACGTACATGATTAGCGACTACCTGATGAAGATGAGAAGTGTGAAAGGAGAGTGCGAAGTGAATGCCAGTATTATTTACATAGTCTCGCATTATCCACCCTCATAGTAATTCACGATCATATCATGACATTGACTTTAGTGAATCGTGTCTCTATATAAATTAAGGTATTCATGCCCGCCACTCCGCTACTACGACATTAAAATCCTACCCATGCGAGATTACATAGGATAACTCAATTACACCCTGAATACTAGGTACTACGCTCAGCTATATAGTATATATCATATATAGTCGTTCATAATAAGGGCCGGAACTTTAATTATTTCTATACACACGTCCAGCAACACCTTTTCTACTCATCTTAGTCATCGTATCAGCACTCTTCATTCTCTCCGCACATTGATGAGATATCTGCGCCTTGGTAAACCGAAAACTCGAGAGCCAGAGCTCTTCTGATTGATAATCTAACTCGAGGGACAAAGTGAGGAAGGTTAATAAAATCTTACCGGTTTTGTAAGTTTCACTCTATAACTCTACATCATCTGGTCGGTACTTTCATGCTGATAAAAATCATTAACCCTACCGCATCTGTCGACGCCTACCAAAAATTATCCTAAATCGCCGAGCAAATACATTATTATCTCTAGCTTTGTAGTATATTGTTAATAACAGAATCTTTATCGGATGAAAATTGGTACCTGTTATATTATTGGAATGTGTTAATTTCAAATACTCTAACCGAGCCCCCTTCTCCTCACTCTATACAGTCAGTTAAAATCCTTGAGTACTTTAACGCTGCACTTATACTTCAATTCGCTCTTAATTTGCACGCTTATCCCTCATCTACTGACCTACGCACGACTACGTCATCTCCCTTTTTTCATCAGGTTTTTTTTGTTAACTCCGTCGATACCACATCACTTACCCCAGCGCTTTCCGGCACACTCATACTCTCCCATCTGATCCTCTGCAGCCGCAACACGTCACCGTCCTCTCCGTGCTCAGACCACTATATTAAGCTCGTCTCTTAAGTACACGCGACGAATACTTACATCCACACATCCCATCCCATCTACCTCGCCGCGCTGATACAAAATTCCGATGAATTCTTAGGTGTCTCCTGACGCGATTAATTCCCAAACACTGCGCTTGATTCGTCAGTCAGCCTACTATTAACTCAGTAGAGAGGCAAAATCCTCTTGAAACAAAACTCATGACCAGTGGCTCTGCCCGCATATGCCCAGAAAGCGTAGCACCCCTAATGTACCCCTCGTAGCCCTCTCGTGCGGACTATATTATCCTCTCGCTACAATCGAGTAAACAAGGGCGATATCCGATGGTCCCACGCCCTACCAAAAGAGGATGTGCATGGAACAGTCACAAAGCAGACGAAACAACCTCAAGTACACGCGGCACTAGTACCCCCACTAGATCCGAAACACACGCGACCTGGGGGACCCAGGGCCAAGGAAGGAGGACCAAAGCTCCTGACGTACGGATCCGCAGCGCCTAAGAAAACTTCCAAACCTGAAGGACCTGATTACACCTCATCAAATCCACAATAGACGCTGCATTAGAGCCTTGACTCATACTCCCCCATCTCAACAAGTGCGGCTTCTCAATCGGACGTAGATTATATATATAATCTCACATATTATATACCCTATACTCATAGGTCACGCTATATAGGGATATCGCGACTCACTCACTCGCGCATAATCCATATATAATATACACTCTCCACCAGTGACCAAATAAAAAACGATAATCTTATTATATACATAAATGTATCAATATTCACTATCCATAGTACCTATACTACCCTCAGATAGTACGTATTGAGCCTTTTCAGTTGGAGAATTAGTCAGATCCAATAAGACGAGCTCGATACTTACGTGGAGGAAGACAGAATTACAGAAGTTGTAGAGATGTTATATTGCATAAGAGGCGAATAATTAAATACTGTCCGCGCGAATGCTCTAATAGGAGGTTAGCACATACTTCTCGATGTCTGAGAAACGAGCGACTCATGTCTTTGAACTTAACAGAAATATTCCGCGCCTGCAATGATTTCGCGAGCGAATTCTCGCGTCGCGAGTGATATATGTAAACATAATAGCAGTAAAGATAGTAATTGAGAATTAGATAATATTTCTATTCTCCAATTACTGCTACTGTTCTACTTAATGTCACTCGAGTGTATTAATTGACTTATGCTGATACAAGCACTGAATCGTCATCGCATAGAGAATTATTGCGGACCAGTAAGCATGTAGTCGATATATAAGGAATGGTAACCTGCGTCATCCCTCATCAAATCGTATTTTTAGCAGCTCCAGCGTCCTGTTATACTCGTGACGGGAAAAATGAAGCAAGTCTCAGAGGACAAGATAGTGATATTTCGGTATAAACAAGCTATCGATATAGACTCTAGAAAAGTGGCATCGCAGAGCGCCACGCTCAATATCAAGCGAAACCACGACTCCAAAGTGCATTTTAAGAGAAATAAGAACGTAATACTATGTTGACGGATGGAGCTGTTGGAGAGCAATAGTATTAAAATTTGCACGAATACTCATAGGCTTTGTGTGATCTCATCTTTATCCTAATATGAGCGAGGCTGGTTATAGTTCCTACTGTAGTTGCACGACCACTGCTGAGTAAAACACTAGGTTCAAGTGATTCCAAGAATTGACATTGGTACGCATCCGGTCAATTGTGTGTGTGAGGTACATATTAATTACGTCTGTACTCAGATCTCGTTGAGTAAATGACTACAAATGTATTCGTAGCCTACCTCCTCACTATAATATACTAAATTATCATAGAATGCCCGTCTAGAGAACCTGCAACGACTTCGAGTGCCTCTGTGGTACCATTTAATCCCCCTATAAATAGGGACCTCAGTCATCTTTGCATATATTAGCATTTGCATATAACAGTCTCCTATCTCGTCGCACCTACTACGCTTCATCGCACGTATCTCAGGCCCAACAACCTTCATCTCTACTCATAAACAAAGCGCGTCCGCCAGTGTACTATAATCACTCAGATATCTAGTTTAGTGAGATAAGATCTCATGATAGCAGATCATAACAAGATTATCTGATAGATAGACAAGGAATAGAAGTTTTAAGTCCACAGAGCGGTCATCAGAATATAGAGTACTCTTGATGATTACTCGAGACGTCCTGATATACAGGTATCACAATTATATCATAACGTATATATTACTCAGTGATGCTCATCGCTCGTCACTAGCGTCACAGATTAGCTACATAGACTAAAACTTATGAAATATAAGTTTATCAAGCCCATTAGACGTCAATGTAACAGTAGACGCGAATAGAACGCAGAAAAGAAATTGCGACTTGTAGCACGACACTGCTGCGACTCCGGACCAGTATAGAGCGACACAGAAGTTCGGAGCATAGACGGTCTAGAGCCGCTGCGTCTCGCACTCGCGCACTAGATGGACCTCTACTAATTGCACACACCGGCTCGTATGGCAAAGTCTCTGTCGTAAGGCCTCGCTCGCACTCGCGAGCTCGCACGCACCCTGTCACTCACTACTTCTGACACTCTATGCCACAAGCCAACACATACAGCCAGACCTCAAAGCAAACCACCAGATCCACGTTTCTAGACGGATTCACTACTAAACTAGTACAAACGCGTGTAAATTCCGAGGTTAAATTATTCACCACACTACAACTCTAAGTTTAAAAACACAGTAAAATGTTATAAAAAGTAAAACGTCGTACCCTTTAAAAAGCCAAGTCATCAATATAGCCATTATAATATTTATGATAAAAATCTATTTTTTTATTTGATGTAATGCAAATTACCTATATTTGTAATATTTTATTTTATAAGATCTATAAATTATATGAGTACGTATAAAATAAAAGCAATTATTACATTTATAAATATTCGTTAAAGTAATGCCATATTGAAATTGTAATTTTGTATAAAAATAATATCATAATAAAAATAAATAATATAAAGATATATAAAAAGAACGTATATATATATTAATTCAATATAGTATATATATAGTACTTATAGTATTAAATAAATATAGTATTTAAATATATATACTTAATATATGTACTATATTAATAATATATTATATACTATTAGTATAATATATACCTATATAATATTTATATATATATATATATATATATATATAATATAGAATATATATATAGTATATTATATTATACTATACTATAATATATATATATATATATTACTCCAATTATACCTAATATAGTAATAATAGTAATATAATATATATTATTAATACTATAATATATATATCTAAATATAATCCTATAATATATATATTTATATTATATATATATACTAAGATACTAATATATAATATATATATAGTATATATATAATAAATATATATTAATATACTATATCATATCGGCGGAAATATACAGTAGTATAACCATATATATTATATATATAAATATATCATTATTATGAACTAGCATGATCCAGGCGAAGGTCCACTTCCAAGGTCTCTGGGAACTCAGTGAGTATCATTTTTTTGGAGAATAATATAATATAATATACTAACATATTATATATATTGTGAATATAATATATAAATAACAGTGACATAAGTTATAGTAACTTTTTACATGATATATGAGTTATTTGAATAATAGTGAGTAATATTCTCGATTCTATAAAACGATTCATTACCCTGATAGTAATACATACTATATAGCAGCTCCTCTCGCAGTCAAATAGTAGTAGCAAATTAATCAACAATGAGGTCAGTAGTATAATGACTACAATACTTACTGTAGCATATTTTTTCACAATAATGACATAAGACACCTCATATCAATTTCGTGCAATATTTTTTAATATAGAAGCGAATATCATACCTATAATTGTATTGCTTACGTTTTATAATATAGTTAGATAAATAGATTATAATACTATTATAAAAATATATAGCTACTATATATATATATATATATATAGATATTTAGTATATATGTATCATATATATCTATAATATTCATCTACTCTCGTATCTATATTATATTAAATTAATAGTGCTTGCAAATTATACTATAGTAATATATATACATTTACTACACTATATATCTTCTAATATCCATAATATCATCCTAGCCTAATATATTATAATCTATCCGTAATACGTCCACCATCATATCATATATATATAGTATATACCTCGTCGAGCCCTAACCTCTCCAATATATATACTACGCAAGACCGGACACTAACTATAGATAATATTATATCATAACTATTAGCGACTATATAATATAATATCATATATTATATATTATACATTATTAGCTATAATATAATCATATGGAAAAAAAATAATTTTTTGAATATAGCCTATATATATACACACTTCCTCCAGAACAAAATTAACGAAATTTACTTATTACACTTCAATACTCTGTTCATAATAGAGATCGGATGCGCTTGAAATACAGAATATATCTCTCACTCCGATACTCGATACTAACTCTGGGTATGACTCAGTCGCTACCGGAATTCTATAATGTACCCTGTGTTATGAATTGATTATTGTTCGTGTCCTCTTAATCTTAGCTCTCGACCTCATATGTCTCATACGCCTCTGTATACGTGAAGGATCAGGATTCGTCATTTCTGACGCATATCTCACAAGAAGCAGAAGACCAGTTGTGAACGGTTTAGATGCAATAGATGTAGGAGTAGTAGTGAGATGAGGTAATAATACGGAACCTCTGAAGAGTAGGAATGATGTAGAGAATTTAGAGCCCAAGACCAGAAGAGTGACATCGAGTAGTGCATAAGTGGGTAGGTATCTCTGTGTCTCGATTTACTCACTAGAGTTGTTAGGTACTCACTGCTATTATTTTTCTTATTTCCCCCCACATATAAAAAAAATGAGGAGGGTAGGTAGTGAGTAGAGCCGCATACCCTATTTTTTATCCTCTATTACATTGAGTCGTTGTTGCTAATATAATTTCCCAGAACTTTAACTTTTAAAGTAGGTTTTTAGTAGTGTGGGCGAACCTATAATAGACGCCGGCAATTGCTTTGTGAGATATACATGAATTACAAGTAACAATATTCAAAATAATCTTACCATAAATCTTCAAGATTATCCAATATATCATTTTCCATGGTTTTCTTTAAAAAAAATTGGATTCTTCAGGTATTTTACTCAACTATTCATAGGTCGGGAGTTGTTACCTCAGTAACGTAATAGGGATGCACAAAAACTATCGATTGTCAAAACTATCGATAGTTTTTAAGATTATCGATACATCGATAGCATTTATATTTTCACGATAATCGATAATTTTCCGATTATAATCGACAGTTTCTCCGACATGCTGTTCTATCATATATCTATCAAAATTATCGAATATCGAAAATAATGGGTTCATATTATAGATTATATATATGATCGGGCCGATTGGGATATTAATTCCTAAGTATAATTATTATTAAATATATAGATCATCTCATTTAAATACCAGCATTATCTCATATCTTTCATTATTGGCCTGTTAAAAATCATTATATTAAAACTATATTTCCCAGTGTAATTACATTTTCAATATTTTAATAGTATATCTGAGGTGTATACATATAATAACTATATATATAACTTTGACACTGTTGCCATCGTGAACAGAGATCGCCTTGGGCTGGCAGTATGTCATGGTCGAGCTTACTTCGCATATGAGCAATATTGACATGGGTTCAGTATCACCTCTAGAATACATTGTAAACAAATTCCCTACGTCATTTTAGAAATTTATTTGAGGATTAAATTCCCCAACCTCTATAGATAATCAGGGCTAATTGCCCGTGCATACCGGGTCTGAGAACAAATATGATTTCTCAAATGAAGAATAAATTAATATATAAACTACATATCAAAATTTATATACTGACTTTATATATAGAGGAAAATAAAATTCTGATACTAGAATATTAATTGAATACTAATCAATAGAGTAATATTCTATATCATAAAATATAAAATTTAATAGTTATATTAATAATGATAAATATAATTAACATTTTAATTATTCATGAATTTCTAAAATCGAATTGACTATTTATAATAGTTATTCTTTTATACATAATAATATATTTAATATACTATTTATCTCATATACAATAGTAATTAAGTAGAAGTCTAATAGTTTTCAATTTCCAGTTAAGCTTAATCAATATTAAGATTATCTTTATTGACATTTATAATTGAGTAAACTTACCTGAACACCTGGAAATCATTTCCCATAAAACCAATCGCAAGTACATAATGTCTTAATTAGTGTTAGTTAATAAAATACTCTACATCAGTCTTCATCATAATTCAGTGATTAACATACTTAAGTTAAATTAATATAACTATAAATATATATATATATATAATAATATTAAATAGTATATATAATTTAATTAATATAAAATGAATAATATATAACAATAATATATATTAATTATATATATATATATATTATGTATAGATAACACTCTTCAAAATTGAACATATATATATATATAAATATTATAATAACAGAATTAAAAATTAATCAATATTCACAGACTAAATAAGATAAATAAAATATATTTATTGTATAATATAAATATATAAGTATTAAATTAATATTTAATAATAAAATAATAATTTTATATCATTAATATTATATATATAATATATATTATAGGAAACTATAATAGTGCTTTGAAACACAAGCTCAGATTAGTAAGATGATATAATTATATAAATTATATTAAATATAATACATCCTCACAAACTCTAAATAACTCAAATTTCTTGCGTGAGCTCAGCAATCCTTAAATTAAAGTGAATAAGATTAAATTTAATTTATATATTTATAATATATTAACTAAATAATTATAATGTTAAATAATGTAAATAAATGACATATTAATAAATATATATCAATTATATGATAATAATCATATAAATATTAATTAAATAATTAAATTATATTAAATATAAAGTTAAATAATATAATATAATAATATATAATAAATGATATATAATGTTTATATATTAAATATATAATTAAAATTAATTAAAATTAATAATAAATTACTATATTATTATAATAGAAGAAGAGATAAAGAGAAAAGTATGAAGAAGTATCAAATATGCATCCTAAAGTTAATAAATATAATATTAACATAATAAGTTATATATTAATATATATATCTCAAATATATATATAATATTAATATATAAAATAATATAAATTATATAATAATGTTAAATTAGAATACGATTTATTTTACATAAATTATCTTACTTGAAATATCCTTTGAAACTACTTCGAATTAAATAATTATATTATAATTAATTAAAAGAATTTAGATATAATAAAGTATATAAATATGAATAATAATAATTAAATTAATATATAATAATATATAATAATAAATAAATATTAAATTATATATATATATATATAATAAATGGAGGTATTATAATTATTATTGATTAAATAAATTATTATATTAATATTATATTTAAATTAAAAATATAAGAGGGAGGTTTGAAAAAAATACTTTAATTGTGGTATAGCATATAATACGTTGCGATAGTAATAAAACTTTGAGATGGTTGGAGTAGTACTAGTATTAGCATTTTAAGAATTAATATACCTGCATAAAATATTCTACTGAAAGATAACATAGGTTATATACAATTTTAAGTTAGGCATTTGGAAAGAACAATTTTCGAACTAATTATCTACAGAAGAACAAATCTTAGACTCTTCAAAACTATACTTAAATATAATAGATCCTATATATAAAGTGTATCAAATAGTAGATTAAAGAGAAATATATACCATATTATCGAAGAAAGTAGTAGAGTAAATGAAAGAGGATAGGAATAAAGAATATGGTAAGCGATGGAGAGATGTTAATTATATAACAATTGAATTTAATTTAAATGATAAGTCTAGGCTGAGAAGTAGTAGAAATGTATAATATAAATATGGTTAAGTAAGGAAGGAATTGGAGGAATATAGCGAGTCATAAAGTGAAGCAATGTGTATAGGAAGTACGAGACGAGGTAGTAAGAACAGTCAAAAGTGATCTACGATAGCGTACGTGAAAGCATGATACGGGAATATATGATGAGTGATAGATGACAATAGTAACTTTCGTGAGAGTAGTAATATTTGACAAATTTTACATATATCTAAACTTCCGAGCGATGACTCTACTGATAAAATATGTAGACTAAAGAGGATAATAACGAAATCCATATGTTTACACATATTAAATAAATCATGAATAGAGAGGAAAGAGGTAGAATAAATTACTCAAATATAGAAGTAGTCCCATATTAATTAAGAAAAAATGATAAAATTAACTCTATAATAATAATAATTGCAATCAATATTATAAGAGTTGCATCTATATTAAATCAGCAATAAACTCAATCCTACTACATCCATAAATAAAATTAAGAATACTATCATTTAGAATTACCATACTACATATAGATCAGTCACCATTTATTAATCTAAATTATTACTGTAGAAATATAAAATGTATAATCATCCTATCTATTTAACGATACGTACCATATGTATCCGCAAATTAAATAGATAGGCAGAACGTTGAATGTTGATTACTGAGCAGGAATCATTGGCAGTGAGCTGTTCGATTATATAATAAGGATATCATATAGTTGCAATCGAGTATGGGCTCACCACTAACTCGAGGCTTCAACAAAATAGGGAAGGCTCGTAGGCAATCTCATCTATCGTAACGGTCCTACATCAGCACAGGCTGCTACTACGAACACAACGCTCTCGCATTCCCATAAACCATCTCTAATAACATAACTAGCGCGAGAAGGTGCTAGCAAACTAGTTCACACTGCAGAAAGGTATAATGAAGTAACTGTGAATACGCGGAGGAATTCCTCGTTACTAACCTTTTCACTCATATTGAAATAAAACATCCTGAGCAAACAGTATTGGAACAGAGGCTTTCTAGTGCGCGCTATAGCGTGCATATTATACTTCTAGATTCTGTGACCGTATTGCTGCGCGATGTATACGGAACTAAAGCGAGCTCTACTTAAATGCCAGCAGCGTTGATTCATTTATGACACATTCTTCTTAATATCACACATTCACAGCGAGCCATCCTACCTTACATTAACTGAGAGCACATCGCAGCTGAAGCCCACAGAATGCACCCAGTCATACGTATAAAACTCAATGACTACACATATCGTGAAATAGTTCGATCTGGACCTCGTTAATTTAGGTGAACCTTCAGTTATTTCTATTTGTTTATTAGTGTTTTTATTAGAGTTTTCGACGTAATCAGCATCGATGGTATCGATTGAATGTTCCATCTCAACTATTTTCTAATCGCTTGCATCCAACGATTCTTCTTCATAATCTTATGTGAATAAGTGGCTGTACCTCTACTTATTAAATATTAAATAATAATTGATATTGTAAATATATATAGTAAAAATTATTGGGTTTATTTAAAGAGATAGAAAGATAGAGAGAATGACTTATAGTTTATATAGAAGTAGTATAACTACGTATAATAATTTTATACACGTTTAATATGCTTTCTTATCTGTATTATCTATCTAATCTAAGTATTTATTACACAAATTATGAAATCCAAGCACTGTCAAAACACCGATTTGAAATTATTAGGTAGTTCGATTATCCTATATCAATCGTAGCGTGATAGACCTGTATTTTCTTATTACCTGATGGATGATCAATGCTATTATTGGTTACATTATCAGTTCCCACTTCTTATCAATCCATACTGTAATCAACTACTCGTAGTCTTCTTTTCACGTTAATATGTTGTATTTCTTATTTGCCTTCAGGGCCCTACCCTGCAATGGCCTTCAGAATACCTTATTGTCGCAATATCTGACACCCTATCCCGAAAAGTGCCATAGTTTATAGTCTTTACACACATACAATGCGTAGACGCACCAAAATTAGCCACGCGTGGGGAATATAATACGAAGAGGATGCTGCTGCACCTTTATATCTCAACAACGACCCCTTCACTAGAACGGTGTGTCCGCCCAGGCTTCGAGGCTTACACAAGCCATGCGTACATCCATGTGTCAATTCAAGCAGTCGTGCCCTTTCTCCTATACTGTTACTTCATCCCTGGGTATTTGTCTAATTTTTCTTCCTCGTGGATTTCACATTCACTTGAATCACTTTCTTCTCTGTTAGTTCTTCGCTTTTTTACTTCTGAATACCCCTCCGGGGTCGTCTGTCAATAAAACCCTGTGCGAAAGTTCCTGGAAAAACTCCGACAAAGAAACGAAGTTCTATTTAGACTGTGAAACTTACACGAGGAAACTAAGACTGACGCTTTTATCTATCTATCTACCAGCATTCTTCTATTACAGTCTATACGTTGCTTAACAGATTTCAAAGTCTGGCACATCGGCTCTCCACTCAGCGTATCACCGGTCTCCGGACGCTCCGCAGGGTCTCGGCTCCACGCTCCCGCGTCTGCCGGAACGCGTCTCCGTGCTCCCGCCTGCTCGGCCGGTCTCCGGCTCCGGGCTCAGGCTCCCCTCTACAAGTCTAATGAGGCGAGTTTTATCGATGACTTATCTATCATTACTTCTTGACTCCGTATCCTATTTGGCTGAAATTCATTCGGTTCGCTATTATTTCTTTCTTACACTATAGCCTACTACCATAACTTCCTCATAGTTTAGGGACTTACAGTCCCTCTCCATCCAAGTTTAGAAATATGTACCTATAGCGAGTTGACATTAAAAACCTTAGCGCCTGAAAGCATGACACTTACCAGCGTATTTAACGTCGTGACACTAGTGTTGTGAGTCACGGTTGATCTATAGAGTACAAATAAAACCTTCAATATAGGTGTTTGAGCATCAAATTTCTATGTATATATAATATAATCCTAGAATGATAGTATATATATTATATATAAGAGGTAATATTATTAAGCAAGTATATAAAGTAATACGTGAGACGTATCAGTATCATGTCCCCGCCGTGACGTTACTATACTATAATAGTAGATAGAGCTATTATACATTAGACACTAGTTTAATATACTATTATTAATATTATAATATATATTAATATATTATCTATATTTAGCTATTTATATATTATCTTTAAGAGTACTAAGTTTACTCATTGCGTATATAGAGCTTACCTATTGAGCAGTTTGCCTAGATAATGGTAAGCGTCATTCATATTATAACGAACAGACAGGTATCTACTCTGTAATACAACATGCGATAACACACATATGATGATTTAAAGTATTTAAATTATCTATCATCAATACTGACCCTAAAAGGTCACTAGCTCACTAGAAAGTATCTTTTCTAAATCTTTTGCAACAACTCACTGCAACATCTAGACTTTTAGGATTCAATATCTGGATCAGAATCTTATCCCCTCTTTTACTAGATTATCGTATCGCACATATGGCTTACGAGGCTCGAGGTTATTATGCAATGTTTGACTATGCACCGACTTACCTCCATACCTCACGTCCGATCTAAGTTCTTATACTGCCCTCATGGAATATGGGAAAATGTTGTTTATATTAGTATGAGCGCATGACATACTGAGTAAACATCTTTTCTCTTGACTATTCCATGCACGCGTTTGGATCCTTCTCAGAGATCCCTCCTTTGTGACTGATGCCCTCTTCTCTTCGCTTACTCATTGTGTCTCTAGTTTATGTATCTCAGAGTATTTCTTCCATATGCGGCTCTTGCAATGGGGAGCAAACTTCCTTTATTAGAAGTTACGATGCTAGAGATTAATGAGTTCTCATCGGATTGTCTCCTGATCATATCTTTAACGTTAGAGTGCTTTATCCCTTTCATCAAAGATCTTTTTAGTGCCCTTTAAACTTGTTTTTGTGCATTTTTTGCCACGAGACTCATATATCTCTCCATTCCCACTCTTAATTTCAAATCTTTCCCTCTTTTAGATCTAGATTCTCCCCTCGACTTCAGATTTCTGATTCAATTCTTCCAATCTGGATGTAATTTCTCAGTGGGGTCTTCACATCTTCACATCTCCCACACAAAGACACCTCCAAAATTTCCTTGTTCCTTCTACGATTCTTGACACTTATCAATCCCTGTTAACAACATGAGACATTCCTGCGTCAAATAAAACGCACGATCCCCACTAGTCTTGGAAGGGTAAATATGGAAACCTCCCAGCACACACGGTTGCTAGGTGACCTCAAAAGATACTTGGAGGAATTGACTGATCCAACAAAACCATAATCAACTTTCCATTAATCTAAACAAAACTCCAGTTATAAACAAAGGATTTGCAAGCTGAGGGCGTTTGAGTTGTCACATTTGGAGCTGGGTCCACCCTCTTTTTGGATAAGGTTGAGTTTAAGGCAAAGGCTAACTCCCTTGGCACTCTTTCTCTGTGACGTTCAATTGGTGTGCTATCTCTTTTCTATATATATTACAACGGTAGCTGCTCGAGGGTATTGACCTCTCGCATTCCTCTACCATTGTTTCACCCTTCGAAGCACAAAGAAGGTGGCCCTCGATTCTCACATGATGTTAATGTTTGAAAACAAGAAAGGTCTGATCCTATTGTTTGTGCACTCCCTATCTCTCCCCTAGATAAAATCTATCAGTCGTATTCTGTGGACACGAGGACGATCATTAATATAGCGTACTATTTATCTATTCATTCTTGCTTTTCATGCTATAAGCTTCCGAATCTATGCCTCTCTTTAAAGTCCAAGTCTGTGCCTACCTGAGTTAATTACGTTAGGCAAGAGATTGTGTAGATTTTCATTGATTTTATTTTTGCCCTTCCTTGAAAAGCTCTGCCCATGATTGTGGTAGGTATTAGTAACATAATTATACTATCATAGTACTAATATAGGCAATTATTATCATAATATAACTATACATAGACTAATAAGTATATATCAATTTAAACCTACCCTATATCATCCAGGGTTACCTGATCCTAATACAGTACCTAAATACTTAATATTACCAGATTACCCATTATAAACTATTTTAAGATGGAATTATTTGATAATGTAGTAATACTGTTACTAATTATACCAATTTATAAATAATGAGTAATAATAAGTGCTAGATAAATAATAAGGTTAACTAGTAAATTTTTTCTTATAATAGTTATTTTTAAAAAAATACGGAAATATATATATAGTTTTTCTCAAGAGACAAAAGGATATAAAAAGAGGAAGTTATGTACTAGTTGACTATACTTTATTATACTATATGAGTATTATATACTGTATGATTATTTATACGATTATATACTTCCCGACATATTCTTAGCGCTAATGAATAACTAAGACTATTTAGCAAAGACTGAAACGACACTAAGTACTAGAATATATACGTATACGCATATAATATATACTTATAGTTAAACAGAAGTACATACATTTATAGTAGCATATTAACATGTTGATATCTATTCATATCTATATGAAATATATATTAGTAATATATTATAATCTTAGAGCTGCCGGGTTAAAAGGTGGTTAATGCCTAGCATAAGTTCCTAAAATAATGTGTTCCTGAAATGTATATTATACATCATCGGGTTTGTAGAATATAATATACTAGTTGCATCCTAGCAAATGTGGCACAGAATGTCAGGCTCCACAGTTTGAACCTCTTTGCAAATTTTATTGCACAATATTACATATTTATTTTACAACTTAACAAAATCACGGGAATTATATCGCGTTTATCAAATCTTTTGAACTATATATACCATCTTATCTTGAAAGTATTCATCGTAACACTAGTAACCGTCCATTTTATATGTATAATATAATATTTGTTATTTTTTCTAATAGAAATGTAATTTATCAAAATGTGTGTTTACTATATTTGCGTTTTGCGTTGAATTAAAGATCTGCCGAAAATAGCTTAGGTGAGTTAGATATAATATATATAAAACGTATATATATAATAAATTTACTATATTAATCCTATACCTTCATTATACCATCTACAATTATATCACACACCCACCGTTACCTTAATTATAGAGCTAAGATTACTCTCTATGATTATATCTTTGTATATATATTTTATCTAAGTAGCTTAGCTTAAAGCAAGTAGGTCCTATAATAGGAGTAGATCCTATAAGAATTAAGTCTTGTTGATTTACTATAAGCCATCTGTACTGCAACACAACGCGCGCATTCTAAGACAATACGAATAAAATCAATTTGATATTTACAGTATAATAGATAACTTTATAGTTAGCTACCATCACTAAATAGCTAACTTATCTTAAGTTAAAAACGCTATATATTACCCTTACCATAACAAATAAATAAAATAAACCCTGCGTATAATCTAGATATAGTATATTGTTTGCATACTAAGCTTATGTATGTAACAAAAATGTAGACCATACATATGATAACTAAATTAATATCTATAACAATACGTGTTTTGAATATTAAGATTTGAAAAAATTGAATTTGATGTACTTATAATGTATGTTATCCTGATAGTCTTAGGTACAAGCTATGATTATGATATGCGGTTGTTGGCTTGCCCCTCTATACCTAAGACTTGTGCGCAAACACATCTGATTTTCGCTATTAAATTTATTGGAATATATTTTGTTATCCAGAATAATTTTCAGTTGTTATTCTTGCAATGAGATACAATAATATCATAATTATATGTCGTTATTTTTAACATATAAAGCGACCGAATTAAATATTAATGAGGAAATAAAAAAACCGCTGCTATTACTCCTTTGGGATTATATGAGTATACTAGAATGCCCTTCGCCATAAGTATCAATATATAATTAGTATTATACCGTAAATATATATACATATACTTACTACCAATATCTTTTATATATAGTACTGATATATCATATACTCAATAGAGATTCATATTGTTGACTCTTACATAAAGAATACCTACACTACTACTACCATACTACCAAATATCTCCTTCGAGCTACCAAACTACTACTTACTATACTACTTTGTTTATCATCATTACTCCTATCAATAACTTTATACTAAACATTATAAGTAATATAATTAAGCAAATATTAAACAATATCTATACTAATATAAGGTGAATAACATAATACAAATAATAATAATAATAATAATAATAATAATAATAATAATAATAATAATAATAATAATAATAATAATAATAATAATAATAATAATAATAATAATTTCAAGAACCCATAATTATATAATTACTTTAAATTATTATGACCGTTCTTGCTAGAATTTATAATGTTTTGAAAAAAAAGAGCTTTAATACTATAATGTATAACCAAAGAATTGGTGTGAATGTTTTCAGCTCCTGAAGGCTGAAACCCTCGTCAGGTTACAGAAACTTACGTCCAATGTAAAGAGTAAACAATGAAAACTTTGCAAGTTTAATTCATGGCAGTTTTAATATATCTCTTTGTAACTTTTTATTCTTTTTAAGATTTCCTTAATTTTTTTTAAACACATATTTCAGTGGGAAATAGAGGTACGTAAGGCGCTCATCGAATAAGAAGTAGTAAGTGCTATATATTGAGTATATATATAGTAATATATAGATTAGTATAATAGTATATTATATACATTATATAATTCACCAGTATAGACATTAATTGTACATATAAGTATCGTAATATATTAAAATATACTAAAATATAATGTATTTATAATAGTATAAAATATAAAATATATATATTATTACCATTAATATATATACTAGCTATGCTATAATATTATATATCCGCTTATTAGCCACTTTAGATCGGATTATTATTATTTTAGAAATATACTCTTTCTAAATCAAACATAAGATATAATTTTGGTACAGGCTCAGAAAGCTTACACTTCGAGCTTAGTGAAAAAGACCAGTTGATTAGTAGGGTCGATACAATGATATATACTCATATATACAATTCTACCAGTATACTAAAGTTTGTATACGTATTTATGATATATATAACGCGATAACGTAATATATATACTTACAATAACTTAAACAAGAATAAATTTACTAGTTTATAGATCTATACATATCGTCCGGATATAATATATAATAGTATATTGAGATATATATATATTACTTTTAGAATCTATCTGTAAAGTATAGATCGAAAACTTTGTAATAAAACAAAAGTGATAATAGATAATAAAGAGTATATAATATAGTATTATATTTAATAGAGTTATATATATATAATAAATTATAATTATATATATAGTTCCAATAGCAATTGTTTTGAGGTGAGCATATAATCTTTTAGAATGAGCATCCTAGAAGAATGCCATTTGGGTAGAAGTTTATTTATTATTAAACTCTGTGAAAACATAAATCAAATATTTCGAAGAAGTTGAAGAATCAAGAATAGCTTCGTGATTTTATATAGTGAAATCAAAGGCCTTTAAAGACTTGAGGGAATAATACAACTTTTATATAAGGGATGAAAGCAAAGAACTTGTCAAGGGAACAAGAGAACGGAAAGAGGAAGAAATGACGAGACATTTATTGCAAAATACCAGAAAGAGCTGCTGGAAAAATAAGAACTAGAGAAGAAAAAAATAAAAAAAACAAAAAACAAAAAGAGTTTCTAATACGAAGTAAAAAGTGTCTTCTTGATTCCAAAATGAAACATAAGTAGATTGAGTTTTGGAAAATTTATAGCGATATTAATTGAATGCAGCCTCCATGTGTCACTCTGCATGAGAACAATCAAGAAAACTAATGCATAGAAGTTTTAACTTCAAAGACAGAAAAAGAAACCCCAAGGAATGGTAAGCCAAACACTTTAGTAAAATATTTGTATTTATATGGTGGGTCGTTATACGAGATTAAATAGTACTGCTTGGGATATTTGTTTTAACTTTTGTGTATTCCCTCATTTTGATAAGTATGTTACTTTTATCTATTTAGGGGGAATTAGCGACGACGAAAAGAGCTAGTCGATGAATTGGTTCACTTCAAAGCGAACCAAACGATTGAAGCTCATGGTAAATTGCCAGTGGATGCCTACGGTTCCCGGAAATATGATGGAAGTACAATCGATATGGATTTCTGCCCATGCTTATACCGAATCGACAGTTATATGACTTCATGCGGAGGAGCTATGCCTTTTTGACGTATACCTAAACTAATGAGAGTAACCCTTTGGAAAAACGATGCTTAACTAATATACAGAGCAAATGCCTAAAATGCCTGAGAGATATACCAGTGCTGGTTCGTAAGTATTATTTAGTAAATGAAAACGAACAAAGTCTCTCATTGACGAAACATCAAACTCTCCTTCAAAAGTCGTAAAAAATCAGTCGATGTCGTAATCATTGGAAGGGTCCCCAAGACCAAGACACTAACATCAATTGATGTGCCTTGAATCATAACAAGAGATTTACCTGCACTCTTAGCATGTGGAAATTGGTATGTGTTAAAACAAGGACTCCATATATAAGTAAGATAGTACAAGACATTGGCCAGTGTTTTGTGTGTAAAATTAAAGAGTGCTTCGTACCAGATCTCGGTAGAAATTTATGAAGTGATTTTTGATTGTATAAGCCTTTAGCTAGTATATATAGTGATCATCATTTTTCCCGATTATTTAATTATTTAGCTAGGGATAGAGTAGGAATTAATATTTAGCGGACACAACATAAAACTATTTTTATGAAATTTGCAGAATAGATAGTATCGTGCTTAACTCTTATTTATAATATTAATTATAATATTTATGAGAGATCTGGGGCTATAACTGAGTTATTCTTCACTTACGACTCACTCTTCATTGTATAGTATTAACCTGTCCAAATGGTGGGTAAAATTTAAGTGTGCTTGCACGCGAGTGGTGGTCTGTTAACATATGGTACCGTATAAATGCGATTTAAAATAAAAAGAACCTGGTTTCATAATATTTAGTAAATAAGACGAGCGGAAAGATTAAATATGTGCTTATTTTATTGTGCTAGTATCAGTTGAATTATTTAAGAGATAAGTAAAAAGAAGACAATAAAAACTCGCCCAGATTTGTCTCACACTTCTTTATTCTATATGGAAGACGGAGCACAAGCCATAGTTCGGCTTTTGATCGGATTTGGGTGGATAGGGAAGACGTGAGTATAAAACTGTACTTGCGTATTAGCACCCTAAGATTTTGTAATGGCTGAAGTAATGAAACCCGCGGTTTGTTAAGTGCCAAACAAGCGATGACAAGTTCGTTTTAGGAGATTAATGTGCGGTGTGTGTATGTTAAGTGGTCATCTAAGCATCGAGAACTGAGGAAAATGTTTGATTGTTTACAAGGATGGGTAGAAAACATATGAGGTTAAGGCTCGCGGGAACGGAAGGTTTCCAGGTTCTTCGAAACCTTTTCGCCTTTTGGTTCCTCTCTCTAATATATGTTATTTTTCTCTTAAGGTTTGTGAGAGTATCGCTATGAGAGAATGGAAAGCCATAAGAGATTACCCAATTCGTGAAATAATTCTCAATAGGTAGTTAGAGAAGCGATTATATTACCAAGAGTTCAAGAAATTGCAGCCTAAAAACCGCAATGTATAGTCGCCCATTGTCATCAACGAAAGAGAGAAAAAATGAAAAGTCGCTGGAATAGAAGCAGCAATGTCATGAAAAATCGCGAGCAGAAAATAGATAAATACACATCCTACGCAAAAACATGCCCTACTGAGAGCAATCTTTCATCTAGATTTGGGAGGCGCGTGTAATACGAACAGAAGGCACCGAACCTGGATGGATCCTGTTGAGGACAGAAAGCATTAATAATAGAGAGGAACTGTCCCCTCGTGAAATCGAAGTCACGAGAGTGGAACGATTTTAAAGAGAATCCGCTAATTCTCCAGTTGTGTAGAGTACCAGCTATTGTTTTGACAGATCAAAAATGCCGCTCCATCAAATATCCCACCAGTTGAGATATATTTTTAGCTTCCCGAACTGTCATGGTCCCAGTATTAAAATAGAGGGATCCACGGATCGAACGAAGTTTTGTGCTGGTCGATAACCCAAATTAATAAGATTATTTGAAAAAAGCCTGCGAACAGTCTCCAGACGAAGGAAGAAGGTTGCCTGAAATCAATTTCCCGTCCGTTAATTGCAAGTATGACAGGTCCGTCGACTTTGGATCTTTTGATCTTTGATTTTCCGCCAACTTCGGATCCTTCCAGGTTTTGGGAAATAAGGGAATTGTATATTACAAAAGCTGTAGTCCAGTTAGATGGAAAAGAGGATTTGATGACCAGAATTCTTGTCTTCTGCAGTTCGTTAGTAGTAGAGAGCGAAGCCAAGAAAGCTGATGCAGCAATTGTGGAATATGGTTCGTGTAGCTTATATACGCAACACATTATGTCTGGGTCAATGGGTACCCTCGGGCCCTTTGTGATTTCGCAAGTGGCAGTATTTTTGATAACACGTCAAGTGTAAAAAAGATGGTTATAGGTATGAACCTTCCCTTTTCGCTGTTGAAAAAGTCTAGCGGATGCAATGTTACGTTTCTCAGTTTTTTTGATTAAAGCTTCCAGAGAATAGCGGAGAAGAGTAGGAAGGGTGGCTAAGCAAACTATAACCTAATGCGTCTTGCAAAATCATTTGGTGCTGGTATGCAGAGATCATTTATTGGATATATCAGGTAACCCATAACGGAGGACTGTTAAAGTGAAGATGTTGTTTGGAAGCGGCCGGTGGAAATTATCTGTGTCAACTTTCCACATCGCTAAATAGAAAGGGGAAGTTGTGGAGAGCTTGACAGATCGTTAAAATTTATAAGTTGAAAGTAATTGTTTACGTATTTTGGCGATTAATTCGACGAGAATTCTCGCCGTAGCTGCTTTAAAAAAGTAAATCATGCTTGAAGGTGGTGCTTGCAATTATGAATGTAGACGTCATGTAGATTTTTTTTTTTTTTTTTCTCTTTTCTCTGTTTTTTTTTTTTTTTTTTTTTTTTTTAATACAGAGCGGGTTTTTCCCCCATTTCCAGCATCCTTCTGTGAGAGTAGAGTCGTAACTATTACTGTAATAAGTGTAATTCCCGCTTATTGGAAATGTCTAATTAATAAAATTGTGCGATTATTATTTAAGTTGAGTTAATTTCCATTGAATTTAATTTTTATTATTTCTAAATTAGTAGAAAAATTCCGCCTGAAACATCAAAATGGTTGGTAATTTATTTTAAAAATTCCTAAATAGTAGTTTTAGATACAGAAATTTAATTTAGTAGAGGTGTCGAAACTAAATAAATTTCACATCCTAGTCAAACACTTGTCAATTCCCCAGGGTTTAGGATCAAAAAGATGTTTTTTAAATTTATAATTATAGAAATCTAATTTTTTTTTCGAGATATAATCTAACCTCTAGCTCATTTCTCCGGATTTTCTGAAGTCAAATTAAAATTTGATGGAACCGGAGCCGGAGCCAGTAGTGGAGTTAATAGCAGAAGCAGGAGCAGAATACAAGAAAGTTATAACTCTATTGAAAATGTATATTTTTTCAATGAAATAAATTATTTTTTAGATGAAAAGGAATTTATTGGCAAGAAGATGTGGTGAAGCAATTTTCAAATAGTAAACGAGAAATCCTTAGTCGGGAGTCCGGATATCGGATCCGTATCCCGAAGTCAGACGCACCGCATTACGTAGGTCGGAAGCTCGGGAGCCGGAGTGATGATTTTATTTTCGAAGAAATTAAATTTTAAGTTAGGAGAATCTTGCTGAACAGTTTTTCCCAATAAGTGCAGAAAACCTTATTCGAGATCCGGAAGCAATGAAGCCGAAAAAGGTTTGGAAATGCCCTTGAAATTGAGAAAAAAATAACGCACCCCGCAGAAGAAGGGACCGGCCGCGGGAGCCCGGAGCCAGAGAGCCGGAGCCGGAATACCTGGGTCATAAAAATTTTTTATACTAACAATATAATTTTATAGGATTTCTGAATAGATTTAATTGTTGCCGAGAAGAGAGCGTACTGAACAATTTTACAAATAGTACAGAAACCAATATAGTCCAGATCCAAATTATAACAAAGAGCTGAAGTCGGAGCCGGAGCAGGAAGCCGGAGCCGGAACGCCGGAGCCGGAGCCTGGGGCCTGGGTAATGCGAGTTTTCTTCAAAAACATATTTTTTTTAGGTGCAAAAAAATCTTAATGCCAGAAGAACGTGTACTTGAACAATTTTCAATATAGTGCATGAATCCTTAGTCGGATCCGGAATCCGGAGTTGGGAGCGGACGTCGCCAGTCTGGAGAGTCCGAAATGTCAGAAGCGGTGCGTGTTTGATTTTTTTTCTTCGAAAAAATTTTTTTTTAGGTGAAAACACATCTTATTGCCCAAGAAGAAGTGTCTGAACAACTTTTCGGAAAATAGTGCAGAATACTTCTTAGTTGGAGGTTCAGTGATGCCGGCAGCGGTGCAAGCCGAATTCGTTGAGCCAGGATTCTGCGGTAAATAAATTTTTTTTAAAGAGAAATTTTTTTTTAGATGAAGGAAAATTTGTTGCCAGAAGCCCGATGACTGAACGAAACAGAGTTTTCCACAATAGTGCAGGATCCCTTAGTCGGATCCGTTTCGGAGTCGGAGCCGCGTCGGTTCGAGCCAGAGTCCCAAGAGCCGGTGCAATATTATCTTTTATTATAAAGAATAATTTTAACTAGAATTTGTATATACAGGGATTGAATTGCGGCAGAGTCGTGCTAATTAACATCCTTTTTAATTAATAGTGCCATTCGAATGGAGGCGGATTAGTCAGAAATCCCCGGAGCGCCCAGCTGGTCAGGGCGGGGTGTCCGGGCCGGCGCCGGAAGCTTTGGTGGTCTCTTTTTCAAAAAATATTTTTTTAGGTGAAAAATTTATGCCAAGACGCACTAGAACAATTCTCAAAATACGTGAGACAGAAACCTTTAGTCCAGGTCCAGAGATAATTTCGAGTAGCCGGACTCCGGCATTCGGAGAAAACTCGAATCCTGGGTATAATTTTACAAGAAATACTTTTTTTCTTTAGATGAAAAATTTATTGCCAAGAAGACTTTGCCTGAAACAATTTTCATGTGGTCTTAGGATCCAAGATTGGTGTGCCGAAACCGGTGCAGCGAGATGGCTGTCGGGGAGCCAGATATGATTTTTTTTCGTTTTTTTTTGGTGTTTTATTGTGAAATTGTTTGTTACACATTTTCAAATAGCTCAGAAACCTTAGTCGGATCCCGGAGCCACGGAGCCGGAAGCCGGATCCCTGGGTATCGCAAATTTTTAAAAAATATATTTGGTAGGTTGAAAACTTTGCTGCCAGAAGACGTACCTCGAAAACAATTTCTTTCAAATGGAGGTTTTCAGAAAACCTTAGTCAGATTACCAGGAGCCGTTATATGAATGTCGGAGCTGAGTAGTGAGCCGCCTTCTTTAGCAAGCGTTTCAAACTCGCGTATTGAATTTTTTTTTCAAAAAACTGGCGCTAGCAAGGCGATTAAAATTTAATGCCAGAAAACGAACTGAACAAATTTCAAATAGTGCAAGAAAACCTTAGTCGGATCCGGTCCGGATCTCTTTGGATCCGGATCGGGTCTGGTTATTTCCAGTTTATGTTTCGGAGCTCTTATCCTTTGTATAGTAAAACTATTTAATTTTTTTTTTCAGAGAAGTATATTTTCTTAGTATAAATTAATTTTTATTCCAGAAGTTACTTCTTTGCTCGAACAATTTTCATATGTGCAGAATCCTTATCGGATCCGGATTTAGGATCGGAAGTCGGAGCCGGAGTCGAAGTCGGAGCCGGAGTATGAAATGATTTTTTTTCGAAAAACATATTTTTTTTATTTGTGAAAAATAATTGAAAGAAGAAGTGCTGAACAATTTTTTTAAATATGCAGAAACCCTTAGTGCAGGATCCGAAGCCTGAAGCCAGGAACTCGGAACACCGGAGCCTTTGAGACCGTCGCGGTCCTGGGTTATTTCAATTTCTTTTTGAAAAAATATCATTTAGGTTAGAAGAAAAATGTTCATAATACCAAGAAGAAGTGTTACAGCTATATTTTCTCCAAGTTAGTACCAGAAACCTTAGTCACGGATCCGGACTGGGAGCCGACCGAGGCCGGGTCCTGGGTATGAAATTTTGTTTAAAAGAAATATTATTGTTATTCGATGAATATTCATTAATGAAAAAAAGCTAATCTGTATAATTTTCTATAAGTAGTTCTTTCAGGGATAAATTATTAATATATGAGAGTCTAATGATTTGAGAAGTTAATTCTACAAGAAATTTAAATTTTTTGTAGTTTTGAAAAAGTGTCACTTGCCAGAGAGACACTTGCTAGAACTAATTTTCAAATCACGTGTGCAAAAAACCTAAGTCGGTCATCCGGATTCCGGAGAGTTCTCTTGTAGACGGAAAGCCGGAGTTTTCAAGGCCGGATCCTGTTTAATTAAATTTTTTCCAAGAAATATCTTTTTTTTAGTTCAAAATTTTAATTGCAGGAAGACGCTGCTGAGTGAATGTTTTCAAATATTTTGTCGGCCACGAGGACCTTAAGTATTGGATCCAGGATCGGAGTCGGAACACGGAGGCCCGGAATTGGCTAGTATTATACTCTCTCGTTCCTTTTATGGAGAAATTTTTTTTGGTATAGAAAAGTATTCTTACCAGAAAACGTAGGTTAACATGGGTCAAATAGTGCAGAAACTTTCAGTCGGAATCACGGGATCACGGTAGCCCGGGGACTTAAAGAGATATAACAAGATGCAGAAATATGAAGATTTTTTTAAGAAATATTTTATTTTTTTGGGGTGAAAAATTTATTGAAAGAAGAATGTGGCCATGAACATTTCAAATCAGTGCAGGAGACAACTAGTTGGATCCGGATATTGCCGAGGGTCGGAAACGAGAAAGCCCGGGAATCTAGGTATATCAGGGGCATTTTTGTTCCTTAAATATTTTTTTTGGTTGAAAATAGGAAATCTATTATTTCCTTTTTTTTTTTTAGATATGTAGGGTGGCATAAAACTAATTTTCAAATAGTTTGCAAGAAACCTTAGTCGGATCCAGCGCGGATCTGGAGCCGGAACCGGATCTGGAAACATTTTTTCAAAAAAATAAAATTAATATAGGAGAAAAATTTATTGACAGAAAAGTAACTGCAACAAATATTCTCAAAGCATGCTGAAAACTATAGTCGGGAGTTTGGAGCCCGGAAGCACGGAGAATAGCCCAGGAAAGCGGAAGAAAAAATAATAAGGTTATATATTTTTCTTTTTTTGGGGTTGTAAAAAGAGGAGTATATCAAAAGGCTTAGACATTGATTACAAGTTGAAGTATACAGACAATATAATATATATAGTATATATAAATATATTATATATAATATATTAGAGTATAATATTAATAATATATTATAATAATATAGATATAATATATATATAATAATATATTATATATATTAATATATATAATGATATATATATCAACGGATTATTATGGAATTAGGAGTTATGAAAGAACAGAATTGGTGGGGTGAGAGTAGAAAAGGGATGGGGTTTATGAGTAAAGGAGAATTGTCAAAGAAGGAGTGGAAAGGGGGGCCATACTAACTTATATTGCGATGATTTTTTAGTATAAGTGGGGTGGGCGAATCTGAAATACACCTATTTTGGAAGGGGATTCGTAAGAGAGGAAGATGTGCAGGTTGTGATAAAAGGAGAGGGTATATGGAAGTAAACGTAAAGAAATAAAAGAAGTAAGTTCACTATCTTGGTATTTTTTGAGGATAGTCCTCGGTGTAAATTTATGCTAGATGGGGTGAGCAGCTGAGTTCAAATATTTAGGATATATTGGTGATAAGAAGAGAACGGGATGATGCAGAAATGTTAGTATGAAAGTTGTGAAATGAAGTAGGAAGATGGCTATTGCAATTAAATCCTTAGTGGATGCAAACGGAACTAGGGTCTTGAGTGTGCTAGGGTCTTACGCGTGAACGGGTATGCTCTGAGTTACCTGGCTAATGTTATAGTAGTAAGGAAACTATGGTCTGGAATATTTAGAGGTACAGATAATAAAGTATAGATATAGAACTTCTGCTGGGGGCTATAATCGGGCATTTTGATGGGTTTGATCCTGGATTATTCACGGAGCAACCAAAACCAAAGCTCAAGCACAGCCGACATGGGCACAAGATGCTTTTTATAAAAATCAAATTTGCATTAATAAGACGATGAAAAAAACACTCTTCACTCCGCGTGAAGGACTCGTAACCATGGACATACAGCGTCCCGGTTTTAACAAAAATGTACAGGAGGCTCTCCCACTAGTCTCGATCTGCCACTCTTTTTTTTTCCAGAAGGAAAAGAAGGTATCTTCGCGCACACGCTTTTCAAGTCTTTCTGCTTCCGATATCACTGCTTTGAAACGGTACTTTTTAAATTCATAGAAGGGTGCTTTTAACTCACTTTATGGGGCTACACAAGCATTCTGCTAGTTATTGACTCCGTGTTAACAGGAGCACAACCAACCTAAAGTTCAGGCCACTACCGACATGGGAACATCATTTCTTGCTTGCGATTAAATTTTGCAATAATTAAAGACGAAGAAAAAATTTTCACGTCGCGCCAGGAACTCGAGACCCTTTCAAGCACAAAACAAAAGCGTCCAGCACCAGTATAGAAACAATGATACCATGGAGCTTCCACCACTTAGTCACGATCCCGACACCCACAAAAAAAAATAAGGTATCTCTTTACAGTTTTCAAGTTTCCTGCTTGGTACATAATCACTGCTTTGAAACTCGAATACTTAATTTAAATCCATAAGATGTGAAAATACAGGAGAAACCGAAATAGTAGGAACGCCGACATGGCCACAACATGCTTGTTTATAGCGAGCAAATTTGAATAATAAAGGAACGAAGAAAAATTTCACATCGCGCCAACTAAAACTAAAGGACGAACCAATCGAGACAAACAGCGATCGACCGTTAGAAAAATGATGCAGGAATCAAGAGGCCTTCCTTCCAACTATTGCGATTCCGCCTCCCACACAGAAAAAAGAAAGACATCATCGAGAAGTTTTCAAATTTATCTTGCTTCGATATCAACATGAAAAAATGCTATTTAGAGAATCAAGTGGGATTATTATAATGGACATAATTATATCCAATACGGATTGTTTAGAGATATAGTTGAAAGTGGTTGGAACCATTATTTCTAAGGGAGCTAACAAAGAGTATCTGGCATGAGTTTGCTCCAGTGTTAACAGGAGACCAACGCAAACCAAAGTCAAGGCCAAACGCCGATAATGGGCACAACACGCTTGTTTGCGAACAAAATTTTGCATTAATATGTAACGGAGCAATGATGTTTTACTGCTCTCCTGCGCCAGGACCTTGGCGCAGCGCGACGACCGCAGTCGCGAGTTAGACATGTCAAGAGGTTAACCACTAAGTCCAGAATCCGACACCCAGAAAAAAAAAGGTATTTCTCGTTTCAGTTTTTAAGTTTCCTGCTTTGATATATCACTGCTTTGAAAACTCGATACTGTATTAAAAAATCCACAGAAGCAGCATGGTTGAAACCCCTTCATGGGGCCTACACAGCAATTCTTTCGGGGTGCTAATCGCGGTAACAGGCAACCAACCAGACCAAGTTCAAGGAATTGCAACAGCGCCCAAAATACCGATGCTTCTTACGACATTTGCAATAAGGTACGAAAATTAAAAATTCGCTTATCGTGGCCAGGACAAACGAACATATCGCACAACACAAGCAGTCGCCCGTTTAGACAAAAAATCATTAAAGGAGAGACCCCTTTCTAAACTTATACTAAGTAATAAGAAAAACAACACACCTCCACTAAGAAAAGAACGCATATTATCGAGAAAGTTTTACTAAAATCATCCTGCTTTCATATAACTTATAAAAAGCTTTTGAAATCGTCACTTACTTAAAATATACACCAAGAAGGAGTGTATATTGGAAATTCTCTGCTGGGGCTACATCGAGACATTCCTTCTAGGGAAGGAGCTGCCTGGGTTATAAGGAAGCAACACCAGACCAAAAGTAAGGAATCGCCCAAAACAAAAATAGACGCAACAAAGATGCCTATGTTGACGAACAAAATGCAATAAAAATAAAAGACGAAAAAAATATCTTTTCACTACGCGAAATGGGACTCGAAACCAATCGACAAATGCGTCACGTTAGAACAATGTAATAGAGGTGGCTCTAACTACAAGTATTAATAACCAGATATCCACAGTCAACTAGAAAAAAGAAGGTATCATAAGATCGAAAGATTTTCAAAATATATCCTACTTCGATTCACATGCTTTAAACTCAAATCTACTTAATCAAATATCACACGAAGGATGATACTGAACACGACATGCTGGGGCTTAGAACGGTGCACATTCTTTCAGGGGTGAATTTTCATAAGAGTAACAGAAAGCAACCGACCAAAGTCAAGGAACGACGACATGCGCACAAAAGATGCTTGTTGCGACAAAATTTGCAATAATTAAGACCGAAAAAAAAGATTTCACTCAAAAAAAAACCATCGAACAAACAGCGTAAGACAGTATAGACATGTACAAGGAAGGCGTCTAACAACTAGTACCAAAAATAGCGCCTCCCCAAAAAAAGAATAAGAGCATCTAATGCGAAGAAATTTCAAAATCTCCTGCAATCGTAACATCACGTAAAAAAAAAAAAAAAAAAACAACTAAAAAAAAGAGCTTTGAAACTTACGGACCACTAACATAATTTAAAATCCATAGGAAAAAGGTGGTTGGAATACCATGCTGGAGGAGCTACAAGGCATCATATTCTCCAAGGGTGCTCAATAGGGTTATAAAACAGGGCACGCAGCCGACGCCAAAGTGCCCAGAGAGATCGCCACATGCGCCGTGAATTTTTGTGTTATACACGCTTTCGTTTTTCGATGAAATTTGCAATAATCAAGCACGAAAAAAAATAATTTCAACTCGAGCGCCAAGGACACGAACCATCGATGTACAAGAGCGTGGCCGGATTAGACAAATGTACAGGGAGAGCTATTACATACTAGTCCGATCCGCCTCTACAAAAAAAGAAGACATCCTCGTACAGTTTTCAAGTAACCTGATGCTTTCGACAATCCACTGCTTTGAAACTGTACTTATTTAAATCAATGTAACCTGTCCTAAGAACTATATATAAATACTATATAGAATATAGACTATATATATAATATATAATATAATATTTTATGTATATATATATATAATATATTTATATAAATTTATATATATATATATATATATAATAATATATATATAATATAGTATATATATTAATATATTATATATATATATATATATATATATATATTTCATATATATATATATATACTATATGAAATAAAAGTTTTTTTTTGTCCCGTCTAAAAAATGAAAAATTTTTCAAATTGTTTATTTGTGTTTTCCTAGCATTTCATTTTTTTCCTTACTTGAGATATAAAAAAAATTCATTAAAACGAACAAATTTATTTTCTTTTTCAAATTTTTTTCCAGCTAACATATAAACGTGTAAACAAACTGAACGTTTATATTAAATGTTTTGGTAGAAACGTAAGGTTGGTTGTCAGCCATGGTTTGAGACTATTCTCTGTTTCAAAAATTTTGAAAGTCTATTTCAGAGAATTAGTAAAATTTAAAAAAAAAAAAACAGAAAATTCAAAATAAGTTGTCTAACTAAAATTTATTAAATCCCTTAAAAAAACTAAATTGGAGTTTTTTAGTGCAAAAAAATTGAAATATCTTGAAAATTAAAGAATTTTAAATGGCAGTTTTTATGTTGGAAATATCAATAGAAAAAAATCCTCCTTTTTCAACTCCTAAACCATTCAATTAGAAACGAACAGTTTTTGTTGTGTTTTTTTCCATTAAAAATTAAAGATATCAAATAGTTGAAATCGATCAAAAACATTTATCTTTATCAATACGATTATTTATCGGTTGGAACAGTTGAGTATTTTGTCTATGAAGTCTTTCACCTTAAACATATAGAGACTAATATCGGATGTATAGAGTACCATTTTATGGATTATTATTATTACTCTATATTATTATTATTTTATTTGATATTATTATTATTATTATTATTATTAGTGATATTTCATTATTATTTTCTTTAATTTTATTAATTATTTATTATTATATATTATATTAATTATATTTATTTTATTATTATTATTATTATTTATGTATTATTAATTAATTAAATTATTATTTTTATTAGACTTTTGATTAAGCTATTATTTATATTATTTATGTATTATTAATATATTTATTATTAATTATTGATTATTCTTATCATCAATTAATATATTTATTATTATTAATTATTATTATATATTGATTATTATTTATTATTATTATTATTATTAGATTAATTTATTATGTATTGATTAATTTATATTTTTATTTAGTTTATATTCTTATTAATTATTATTTTTATTATTATTATTTATTATTATTATTAATTCATTTTATATTATTAATTATTATTAATTATATTATTATTTATTATTATTATTATTATATTATTATTATATTTATTATTATTATGATTATTTATTTTTTTATTATTATTATTTATTTATATTATTATTATTTAATTAATTATTTAATTATTATTATTATTATTATTATTCTTATGTCGTCTTATCAACATATTATATAAGGTACATAATATACATTATGTAATATAAAGTTTTTAACGCTGCTATTATAAGAACTTGATTTAGAAAAATATATAAAGAATCTGATTTTTCATTTAAATTTTCTTCCATAGAATAAGGCCTTCCTAGAATAGATTTCTTGAAAAAGAAATATAAGCGGCATAGTTAAATATTGTTATTTGATGTCATGACACACAGTTTCGACCGTTAAACTTCGGACATCTTCAGAGTTATCGATTCTAAACTAATTTGAAATGAATTAATAACTACAAAGATGTGAAATTAACATTAAATAATTAATGTAATTTTGTAAATACTTGTTTATAATTCATTCAAATTGTTAGAAATCGAAACTCTGAGATGTCCGAGTTTAGGACGAAACCGGTCAGGAAACAATAAATATAAATGTGCCTCATATTTTCTTTCCTTTGTAAATTTTTCTAGACCTAGTATTAAAGAAAATTAAATAAAAACTAGAAAAAAAAAATAATTTGGAGAAAAGCAAGTTGATGCAAAAGTTAAATACAAAGCTGTCATCATTAAACTAGTATTATTATTAATTATTATTATTATTATTATGATTATATTAATATTATTAGTTATTATTATTGATTATGTATTATTATTATTATTATTATTATTATTATTATTAATTATTATTATTATTATTTAGATTATATTATTAAATGCACCTATTTTTCTTAATCATCAATAAAATGAGATTAATCAATATTAAAACAATAGGGTTGAAAAAATAGTAAATATTATATTTTAATTTACCCTTATTGGTTAATATTCTCATGGTTTCTTATTAAACTTGTATGCGGTATGACAGGTGAGGAATGTGCTGTTTTTTTGTGAAACGGGGCCATAAGACCATGTTCATATAAAACATTTCTGATTGTTGGATGGACTCCAATCAATCTCTTCACTGGGGTCCCCATACTGTGTTTGGGGAGCACCCTGTATATATATATAATAGGTATATACAATGGTTAGTATATATAATATTTATATAATATATATGATATATATATATATATATTATATATATAAATATATATATATATAATAATAATATAGTATATATATATATATATAATATATATTTCTAATATATATATTATATATATATATATCATATATATATACTCACGTATATATATATATATTAGTATATATAATATATATTATATAATAATATATAATATATAGTACTATAATATATATATATATATTTATAATATATAAGTGCCTCGGACCCAACGGAGGAAAATCAAAGGTTTGACGACCAAGACGCGGAAAAGGAATTACGGAAAAGGATTACAACAATAATACCGTGGAATATTTGAGGCTACTATATAATTGGACCAATAAGCACTTTGGCCAGAAAAGGAGGAGGAAGCCCGTGGAAGTAAGAATAACGAATGGAAAAGTAAGAATCTGGATGTGTTTAGGGGCCTTGATGAGGTGGAGGTAACCAGGAAGTGGACAAGAGAACTACATGTTACTGAACATAAGTAATGATTCTTACAAGGGGAGAGTGAAAAAGAGAAAGCACGGAAGTGGCCCCGCATTATAAGACCAGGAATCAATAAAATTGTAATGTAACTTTGTTAAAGATAAATGAAAATGAATAATTGCAATAAACGCTGAAGGCGGAAGGGGGAAAACAACTAGAGGCTAAAATCCAAGTTTTATGCGCCAGTGGAGGGAGAGACCATTAATTCCAGAAATGTTCCATTCCCAACACAGAACGTATTGACGCCGTGAAGAGGAGAAAAGAAAATTATACAAAATGGGAGATATAATGAAAATCCATGTATGAAAAATCCGTAGAGAAGGAAAGAGATATAAAGTACTGAGGAGGATTCATGAATAGGGGAGAGAAATAAGAAGGTGAGCACCACTGTCAGACTTTGCGTGAAGAAAAATATCGCTGTTATGAAATACTATATACTTCAAAAAACACGAGTTAAAGATATACAAAATAGATAGTTTGTCATAGGCTTGGAAGTGAGGATAGGGAGTCTCGTGCGGAAAGGAACAAACGGAGAACTCAATGATATGGCATGAAAATTGTCTAGCTAAACGATAAGAAGGGAAGCTGAACGAGAAAATGCAAGCATTTCACTAGAATTCAAGAATCATAGAATCGTATTGGGTAAACTGATTTGGGAAAAAAATCAAAAGAAGAAAAGCAAAGGAAGAATAACAAAAGAGAGATACTGTTTGAAGAAGCTGAGGGTGGATGGTGTGGTAGAGAACACTATTTAAATGAAAAAAAACTCAACAAAAAAAAGAAGTTCGAAGAAAGGCAGAAGAACCCGAGAGAACGGCAGATGAAAGGTTAGAGACAAAGAAACTTTAAAAAACAAGTGTAGATCAGCATGGCAAAGCGTAATACTAAGAAAGAGGAAAGTCGCCATGGGGGTATGGAAGAAGAAGGATTCGGCCTTGGTGGAATGAGGCATGTTAAGAACCGGAGCTGAAGCTCAAAAATAAACAGAAGAATGATAAGGAAGGGG
>JABUQX010072332.1:0-5000 GCA_015478945.1 Trachelipus rathkii
ATTATTTACAAGGAAGTATGAGTTTCAGAAAGGAGTGAACTTCCACAAGAATTACGGGTTACCCCACTGAGAAAAAGCTTGGCCGACCAAATCGGCGAAGAATTGAATAAGTTTCCGGAAACATGTAAAACGAGAGGCAACTCTAGATAACAGCAACGAGGAGCACAAATTAAAATGAGTGGTAAGAACTATTGGAGAGTTGAAGTCATCGGCATAAGAGTGAACAGATTTAGAAGTCCAGCTGACAGCTAAGAAGATCTAGGTTGAAAAGTAGGATGACTATTTTTGAGATAAAAACAGAACCACTTTTTGAGACGAGACCACAATTAATATAATGGAAAGGAGGTAAGAGGTTGCTCCATCAACAAGAGATGAAATGGAACGGAACGATCTGAATATATTTAATGATATTTATCTCTTGGCAGAGATTATATATTTATATTGTTATAATTATATGATATATTATATATATATATATATATATATATATATATAAATATATTATATATAATATATATATATATATAAATATATAATATATATATATAATATATTATATATATATATTATATAATATATAATATATAAAATAATATAATATAATCTATAGTATATATATATATAATATATAGATATATATATATTATATATTATATAAATATATATATATATATATATATAATATAATATATAATATATTTATAGTATTATATATATATATAATATATACTATATATAATATATATTTATAAAATATATATATATATATATAATATTATATATATATATATATATAATATTATATATTATAATATATATAATATATAATATATTATATATATATATAAAGAATATATATATATAAAATATTATATATATATATATATATATATATATATATATATATATATATATATATATATATATATATATAATATATATATATATATACATATATTATATATTTATAATATATATATATAATATATAATATATATATAATATATAAATATATAATATATATTATATTATTATAATATATATATTAATATATATATATATATATATATATATACTATATAAATAAGCTAAATCACTGTGAGAAAAGACAGATCTGCCCGGATGCCCATGTGTTCAAATTCGAATTGCATTCCGGCAATTTATTCAGCGTTATTCAACATTGACTTATCACCCGCAGCGGAATCTGCCAAATTATTACCTTCTTCAAGTGACCATCATCACGCGATTGTTACGTTCACCCGATAACCGGGTTTCCCTTTGCATTTAATAGCCTCGTGTACTCAGTTCCAACCACCTACACTTTGGTTTTTCCTTTCATCTATGATGTCGTTCAGTGCAAATTCATAACGCTCTCCTTACTAATATCTTTCACATTTATTCTAGGCACGTTTCCTTTCAATCTCATACCCCATGTTATACCTTTCAATACACAGACACTCCTCTCTTACACACACATTTTCTCTTGTATCTTTTACATTCAAATCCTATTTTCTTCTCTTACTCTTAAAAATATTTGGTTACCTTTCATTTACAAAATTCCATAATAATCCCTTTTTCATCTTAGAAATTTGATGCTAGTCTCAGCATCCATACAGAAAAATATTTAGAAACAAATAAACAAATATCAAACAATTTTCAATTGTTATTTTCCAAAAAAAAAAAATTTCCATTTTCCATACAAAATATATTATATAATATATTATATATATAATATATATATATATATATATATATTACTATATATATATATATGATATTATATTATATATTATAATATATATTCAATTCAAAGCACCAAAATAATTAATTTCAACAGTGGATAACTGAGGAAGAAGACTCCTTGACATTTCTTGATGTTAAAATATCATGCGAAGGAAAACAACAAAAATTTCAAACCACGTTTATAAGAAACCATATTCACGAGGGTTAACAAAACTAAATTCAATTCATTTATTCCACATGTTTATAAAATTAATTTACTTAAAACTAGTGATGGGACAATTAATCGGAATTGGCATCGGAATCGGAGGAATCTGTTTCAGGAATACGGACGGGGGATATCGACCAAAAATTGTACCGATTTTTGCTTATACCAACTCAAATAATTTTTATTTCGGATCTTATGATATCTCAAGAAGACAATAGTTCGAAGTCTTACGATATTGGAATTTTTAATTTTTCAGTCCTCCGTTTAATTGTATTAACTTATTTTGTGTTGTTTATTTTGTTTAAAGGAAACTGGATTGAGAGGCGCATCTTTACGTAGAGCCTAAGATATTATGTTAAGATTTTCAGACAGTCACGGTGAGACAGTCATTTGCCAATGTTTCGTTACATGGACAAAATTGTTTATTTGTTGTAAGATTTTTAAATATGCTATTATTTTTCAGTGGTATAAAGAAAACAAAAGGTAATTAACTAATTATTCTTTAGCAAAAAGAAAAAATATAAGAGGAACTCATATAACCATTAATAAAGGTTTTTTAAATTTCTAAACTTAGTGCTAGCAGAAAATTAGGGCATAATAGATAATATAATATTTTTATATAATAAAAATAATATTATAATATTATTTATTTTTATATATATATTAATATATATATATAGATATATAATTATCATATATTTATATATATATATATATATAAAATATATTAAATATAATATATATATATATATATAGAATATATATTATATATATATATATATCATATATATATATATTATGATATATATATATATATATATAATATATACTATTATATACTATCCCGCACACAATACCACTCATCACCAAACACACCACACACGTACCACCCATACCCACACATAACAACACAGCCCCCCGACCCACACCCACCAATTATATCTATTAAATATATATTATATTATAATATCCAATATATATATATATATAATATTATAATATATATATATTATATATATATTTAATATAATATATATATATATATTATAGTAATATATATATATATATATATTTACAGTATATATAGATATATATATATATAATATATAGATATATATATATAGAGTGTGAGGTATATAGTATAGTGTTGTAGTGAGTGTGTGATGTTATATAGTTATATGATATATATAGTTATTATATATATATATATATAGTGTATATATGTATTATATAATATATATATATATATAATATATATAGTATATATATATAATTAAATGTATATATAATATAAATATATATAATTATAATAATTACGTTTATATATATATATATTATATATATATTATATTAATATATATTATTATATATATATATATATATAATTATATATATATATATAGTATATAAATAAATATATATATAAATATTATATTATATATATATATTAAAGTATATATTATTATATAATATATAATATATATATATATATTAATATATATATATATATATATATATAATATATTATATATATAATATACTATGTTATATTTTTATAATATATTATTATATTATATATTATATATATATATATATATATATAGTAATATATTCTTGACCTCTTATTACTATGTTGTAGGTAGTATAGTATATATATAAATAAGTATATAGTGAGAAATTAGTGATGTAGTGTAGTGTGTAATAGTAATATATTATATTATAATATATATATATAGAGTAAGTTATATATATATATATATGTATAATATATATATAGTATATAAATATATATATATTATTATATATATATATGATATAATATATATGAGTAATATATATAATATGTGTGTTATTAATATGAAAGTGGTTTATATGTATGTGGATATGTAGTGAGTGTATTATATAGTAGTTATATATATATTGTGTTTATGTTAGTAGTATAGGTATATGTATAAAAGTTATATTAGAATATAGCGGTGTACTATATAGATATATAGTATATATATATATATAATATTATGAGGGTAGGTATATATATATATTATAATATATATATATATATAGTATATATATATACTGTAAATATATATTTATATATAAATATATATATATATAGATATATATATATATATATATATATATATATTATATATATATTATATATATATATATATATATATATATGATTATATATATATATATATATATATTATGTTAGATTTTTCAGACAGCACGGTGAGACAGTCATTGCCCAATGTTTCGAAAAATGACAAAATTGTTTATTTATTGTAAGATTTTTAAATATTGTTATTATTTTTCAGTGGTTAAAGAAACAATAAGGTAATATAACTAATTATTTTCTTTAGCAAAGAATAAAATATAAATAAGAATTCAAAATATAACATGTAGATTCCCTATAAGGTTTAAGATTTCAAATATGTTCAGTCGCTTAGCAAAATTAGCCATATACTATACATATAGTATATATATATAGTTATATTAGTTATATGTTATTATTAGTAATATATTTTTATATATAGTATATATGTGTATATGAGGTTTATAAGTAGTTATAGTATAATGTATTATAGTTATATTGTAATATATATATATAAATATATATATATATAAAATATATATATATATAATATATATCATATATAATTATATATATATATATATATATATAATTATTTGAGTCATATATAGTATATATATATATATAGTGTTATAGGATGAGTAGGGTAGACTATATAAAGTATATACCCTATCATACACCAAACTCAATTACTATACACCTACTATAATACTACGATCACCCAACTATATATTTAGTTATGAGGTATATAGATAGTATAGGTTATGGTATAGTAAGTCGTATATATAGTATATATATATATATAATATAGTTATATATATATATATATATTATGAGTTGAAAACTTATAGTAGGTATAGTATATAAATATATATTATATATATATATTTATACAAACACCGCGCTCACCTCATATACTACTACACACATCAACAGCTTATATATATACTATTA
>JABUQX010072332.1:25000-31709 GCA_015478945.1 Trachelipus rathkii
GGGTGGTTTGATTTACTGATTTACTGATTTAATGCTTTAGGTATTAAAAACGCAAATATTTTACGTTATAAACATAAAAAGGAAAAAAAATTAGTAAAAATTTATATTTTTTAAGCAAATAAAATAAAAATAAATAAAAGTTTTGTTTTATGTTATACAAAATATGACTTGAATCAATAGATCAATAGATTACGGGTAGGTTGGGGAGCTTGGGATGCTTGGTTTGATTTACTGATTTACTGATTTATTGCTTTAGGGTGGGTAAAGACGCTAATTTTTCAAGTTGTAAACAAAAAAAGAATAAAAGTTTTGTGTTATGTTATACAAAATATGACTTGAATCAATAGATCAATAGATCAATAATTAAACCAAATAAAATAAAAAATAAATAAAAGTTTTGTGTTATGTTATACAAAATATGACTTGAGCCAATAGATCAGTAAATCAATAGATCAATAGATCAAAATATCAATAGACCAATAGATCATGGACGGGATAGGGAGGGTAGGTAGGTGGTTTGATTTACTGATTTACTGATTTACTGCTTTATGGTGTGTAAAAATGCAAATTTTTTAAGTTATAAACAAAATGAATAAAAATTTTGTGTTATGTTATACAAAATATGACTTGAATCAATAGATCAATAGATCAATAGATCAAATAGATCATGGACGGGATGGAGAGGGTAGGGTGGGTGGTTTGATTTACTGATTTACTGATTTACTGCTTTAGGGTGTGTAAAAATGCAATTTTTTACGTTATAAACATAAAAAGAATAAAGGTTTTGTGTTATCTTATGCAAAATATGGCTTGAATCAATAGATCAATAGATCAATAGATCAATAGATCATGGATGGGGTGGGGAGGGGTAGGGTGGGTTGTTTGATATACTGATTTACTGACTTACTGCTTTATATGGTGTAAAAACGAAAATTATCTACGTTATAAAAATGAAAAGCATAAAAATTTTAGTAAAAATTATATTTTAAAACAAAATAAAATAAAAATAAATAAAACTTTTGTGTTATGTTATGATCAATAGATCAATAGATCATGGATGATGTGGGGAGAGGTTTGTGAGTGGTTTGATTTACTGATTTACTGATTTACTGCTTTAGATGGTGTAAAAACGCTAATTTTTTTAATTTAATTTAATTTTTAATTTTTTTAATTTAATTTCTTTTTTACTTTAATTATTTTTTTTTAATTTTATTTTTTTCCTTGAAGGTTCTGAAATCATCATATTCGAGATCTACAGACCCGATAACATATATAAGGACAAAAACATTGTTATTAGATGATTGTTTACTAACTCGGCACCACACTGGAGCTAGCACCGATGCCGTTGTCAACTCCGACTCATCAGACTCAGAATCCTTCTCTGACTCCGACTCCGACTCCTTTCTTCACTTCTCTTATGCATGCCGTTCATTTCTACTGGGGACCCTTTACGAACTTATAACCCTCATATTCGAGATCTACGGGTTCAATAACATATATAATTATACAAATATTATATTATTATACAAATATTTACTAACTCGATACCGTATCGGAGCAAGCACCGGTGCCGGATACGAATCCGAATCCGGATCCGAATCCTACTTACTCCTTCCTTCTTCCTCCTTTCTCCTTCCTCTATACCATCTCCAAATTTCATCATTCTACGGTCATTTCCTATTTTTATGGGCCAGCACCCCCTACCTAACGCGTGCCAAATTTTAGGACGGTACGATAAACCTATCACGCTTGGAATATATAGGCAGAAAAGGCGACGACGAACTTGGCAAATCACTGCAACGATCTATCGATTGAATTTTAAATAACAGTTTTGATTTTCTTTCGATTATATTTTTCAATGTAAAAGGTCAACCAGAGCACGTAGAAAGACGATTTAAACATCGATATGGGGGATAAAAAAAACATCGTTAAATCGATTGAAATCATTAAAAATGATCTTCCGATAATTTAAAACCTTCCAAGAACCAGAAAGCTCCGCTTTGGGAGGCTAAGCACCTTTTAGGGGTAAAACATCTGAGTTCAGGTTCAAAACCTCCGAAATCGGTCTTCCAGACCTTAAATTCGGTCTAACCGACCTTAAAAACCATAACCTTGACACGTCAAGCTTGAAAACCGGATGTTGCAAAAATGTTGCTTTTCAACATTTGCAACTTCCGGTTGCAACGTCCGACTACCATTCTGGCTGCCAGTTGTATACCTCTTACTACTGACATGAGTAGTGTATACCGGGAGTTCGTCAGATGGTGAACATTCACCACAAGGCGAATGTTTTTTGGCACTTTTTTAGTGCTTTTGACACTAAACATTCTTTACGTGTTTTTGACGCTTGTGGCATCAAATTAATGGTTTTTTGTTACTGCGATACTTTTTCTGAGTTCGTCCGGTCATTTGAACTAAGCCCCAAGGCCCCACCGCGCCGTTTCACCGCAAATTAACATAGTAATGTTTAGCAAAAATGTACCATAACCTTACCTAACTATCATAATACATAACGGATTAATACAAACATAGTAAAGTTTTATCCTCTGTAAAGATAAACTACGAACATAACATACTTAAAATACAGCAGCCAGATGAATAAACAACTATCATTAACAACTTAACCAATAAAACGAACGAACGAACGAACGAACGAAAGAACGAACGAACGAACGAACGAACGAACGAACGAACGAACGAACGAACGAACGAACGAACGAACATAAAGCAAGCTAACAGTTGAGCGGTACCGAGGTCACGGGTGCTCGATTTCGAGCACTTTCACTTTTCCCACGGCGGCGCGTTTGATCTTTGATAGCGGAGTGTTTGTTATCTTATTTCAATGTAATTATTATTCTTTATTTAATTTTTTTTATTTCTTTATTTTTTTATTTACTTATCTATTTATTCATTTTTATGTATTTTTTATTATTATATATATATATATATATATTATTACATAGACCTTATAACAAATAATTTCCTTAAAACCGTTTTCAAACCAGACCTTTAATCATGCAGTTATTATTATTATTATTATTATTATTATTATTATTATTATTATTATTATTATTATTATTATTATTATTATTATTATTATTATTATTATTATTATTATTATTATTATATATAATTATTATATATATATATATATATATATATATATATATATATATATATATATATATATAATATATATATATTTTATATATATATATAGTATATATATATATATTATAATATATATATATGTATATTATATATATATATATATATATATATATATATATATATATATATATATATATTATATATATATATATATATATATATATATATATAGTATATATATATAATATATATATATTATATATATAATATTATATTATATATATAAATATATATATATATATATAAATATATATCTTATATATATATATATAAT
This sequence comes from Trachelipus rathkii, assembly GCA_015478945.1. Classification (NCBI taxonomy): domain Eukaryota; kingdom Metazoa; phylum Arthropoda; class Malacostraca; order Isopoda; family Trachelipodidae; genus Trachelipus; species Trachelipus rathkii. Next base: position 28,446 of record JABUQX010072332.1, read on the forward strand.
ATATATATATATATATATATATAAATATATATTATATATATATATATATAATATATATATATATATATATATATATCATGGTTAGGCTTATCGTATCGGGCTAAAATTTGGTGACTGCAGATGGTGACGTAACCTCGTAGTAGACGAGGTTACGCATCCCTGTGCACCCCTAAAAATTGAAAAGTTCGTACAAGGTTGAAATTTGCAGATGGTATATATGAGGTTTGAGCATGTAGGAATCGGATCCGGATTCGGATCCGGATTCGGATCTGGATTCGGATCCGGAGTTGGCACTGGTGCTGGCTGCGGTGCGGTGCCGAGTTAGTAAATACTTGTATAATAATATAGTATTGATGTCTATATATATATATATGTTATTGAAGCCGTAGATCTCGAATATGAGGGTTATAAGTTCGCAGAGGGTGTCGGGGCCCCCCCGGGGGGGAGGGTCTCAAGTAGAAATGGATTGAATGATTAAGGAAAGTGGAGAATGAAGTCGGAGTAGGAGTCAGAGAAGGAAGGAGTCGGAGAAGGAGTCTGAATCATAGGAGTTGGAGTTAACAATGGCACCGGTGCTGGAGCCGGTGCGGTGCCGAGTAAATAAATATTCGTTTAGTCCCATATTTGTGTCAAAATATATGTTTATACGGTCGTAGAGCTCGAATATGAGGGTAATAAGTTCGTAAAAGGTGTCTAGGGAACCCACAGAGGCAGGTGTCCCCAGAAAAAATGCACTGAACGCAAAACAGAAGAAGATGGAGGAAGGAAGAAGGAGGAAGGAGGAAGGAGGAAGGATGGGGTAAGAAGAAGTCTCATGTGTTGGAGCGAATGAGTCATACCCTGCACCGGTGTTGGAGCCAGTGCGGGGCTGAGTCAGTAAACAATCGTTTGCTATTTTATTTTATAAGTTTTATTTTACATTTAAATTTTTTGTTTTCAATTTAATTTTTTTTAGTTTATTTTCAATTTTTTATTATTTTTTTATTTATTTTTAATTTATTTTGTTTTATTTGCTTAAAAAATTTTGTGTTTACTGAAATTTTTATGCTTTTCATGTTTATAACGTAAAAATTTACGTTTTTACACACCCTAAAACAGTAAATCAGTAAATCAATAAATCAAACCACCCACCCTACCCTCCCCCACTCCTCTATGATCTATTGATCTATTGATTCATGTCATATTTTTTGCTAAAATTGTTGTTTTTCATACCCTAAAGCAGTAAATCAGTAAATCAGTAAATCAAACCACCCACCCTACCCTCCCCACCCTCTGTTATCTGTTGATCTATTGATCTATTGATCTGTTGATTCAACTCATATTTTGTATAACATAACACAAAATTTTTATTCTTTTTATGTTTATAAAGTAAAAAATTTACATTTTTGCACTCACTAAAGCAGTAAATCACTAAATCAAACCAGCCACCCTGCCCCTCCCCTCCCATCTATGATATATTGATCTATTGATCTATTGATCTATTGATCTATTGATTCAAGTCATATTTATTATAGCATAAGACAAAACTTTTATTTATTTTTATCTTATTTTGTTTAAAAATATATTTTTTGCCAAAATTTTTTTTCTTTTCACGTTTATAACAAAAAATTTGCGTTTTTTTACATACCCTAAAGCAGTAAATCAGTAAATCAGTAAATCAAACCGCCCTCCCCTCCCCTCCACCCCCCTCTGTCAACCTTTCCATGATCTATTGATCTATTGTTTCATATCGCATTTTGAATATCATTTCTGATAAACATAACTTAAAAATCAAGTTCTTTATACACTGATCAACGAATATATGCTAATGTAACAAAGTTTTCATATTAATAAAGCTAACATAGCATCACCTCAACAAAGAATATACTATACAACAACAAACCTAACACATCTTAAGAACTAATAATCAGCTAACATTTACAAAGTTCCACAAATAACAACAGTAAAGTACCTAACTTAGCATACAAAAACGTAACCTATTCACACATTGTCAAGCATATCTCTAACATATCAATGTTAATTTTATATTAACATGGTAATATTTTACAAAAATTTATCATAAGTTTATCTAATTAACATACTAACAAACGAATATAAGCTAACCCAACAAACCTTTTTACATTAACATAGTAAAATTTAACAAAAATTTACCATAACCCTATCTAACTATCATAATACCTAACGGATAAATACAAACAGTAAAGTTTTAACCTCTGCAAAGCTAAACTAAGAACATAACATACTTTACACACAACATACTTAGCACACAACAGCCATACGAATAAACAGCTATCATCAACAACTTAATCAATAAAGCGAACATACGAGGAAGTAAAACAAGTTTTCATTTTATAACATATAATTTTCATTGAAAAGAGCGTTATCGTATTTTAAATATATAAATTCATCTAATCAGGGGACATAGGATTCTACATAAATTGAGCAAATTCTATATATCTCTCCAGGGAATAAACTCCCTTTGAAAGGATGTAAGTATAAATGCGTTCTGCAGCACGAAACCATTTTTCAGCATATTTTGGTTCAAAAGCAATCATTCTCTCATGCAAGAGAGAAGTAAACTTATCAATGTTGTTAGTTATTAGCATACTCCTGTATACCCCATTATACGGAAAACCCAATGTTTCAGTGTAAATATCGTAGATTTCACCATGTGCTATATGTATTAAGTCCTCAAGTATGTCAACATCGTCAAGATGTGATGTTAATTCGTTTTTTTTTTAATCAATGCTGTAATATTTTCAGAAATGTGAAACCTATACATGTACGCCAGAAGGTCGCGCCATCAATGGGCTTCCAATAGTTTCGTACATTAAAGGGACTCTGTACCTGCCCAACCCAGACTTTTAAGAGTAAAAATAAAAAAATTCACTCTTTTTTATTCCTCTAATTATTAGAAAATTTCCTCCTCTACATCATGGTGTAATTTTTGTTTCGAAATTCCGAAAGGTTTTAAAGATACAGGATATTTTTCATAGGGGTGTCAAACTAAAAAATTTCATTTCCAGGTTTGAAATTGCAATTCAACTTTCCAGGATCTTTCCAGGTTTTATTCACATTTTATAATAAATTAAACTTTTCCTTTTCGCAAACACAACCCAAGATCAGGCTGTTTCTCAACCATTCAAATATAGTCAAAGTCAGAGCTGGAGCCGGAGCCGGAGCCGGAGCCGGAGCCGGAGACGGAGCCGGAGCGGAGCCGGAGCCGGAGCCGGAGCCGGAGGACCCGGAGCCGGAGGAGCCGTA
>JABUQX010072333.1:0-15000 GCA_015478945.1 Trachelipus rathkii
TGTTATCTTGTATTAGGATAGGAGGTCTACTAATACTATATGCTCCTACACTATCCGTATATACGTGTGATAGTCTGGTTACTGAAGATATTATCTTTAATAAGTGGGTTTACTTAAGGGAATATTCTTGTTATTGAAGATTAAGGTGGAATAAACCATATAAGATGATCTATCAAACACATACTTTTTACTCCGGTCAACACTATGTGCAGTGTTGGATGGTGATTTTTTCGGGAAGTATTACAATCTATTTAGGATGATGTGATAACACTTTATAATTCAACAGTCTGGGACTAGAGCTTTCATTTTATTTATTATACTATGAGCGACTTATAAAAAACCCATAGTATTCGCTTGTATAATATATAAATATACTATTAGTTTACTTGGATCTACTAATCTATACATGCTGTAAATTTACTTTATTTATACGTACGGGTTTCTTCTCGTTAGTCACTAGGTTCACTGGTATAGTCGTTACTGTTGCATATACTTATATACTGAGGACTTAGTAGATGGTCATCAAGATTAATTCGTACATAGTCGGTAACCGTATATATTATATAATATATTATAGGCTGAGGTGGGTAGTGGATAGATGATATGAGTTGTAATGTCTTAGCTGAGAATTTAGAGTGAGTGATGAGGATTGGTAAGGCTGTGTTTCTGACTGCATTTGTGGCGTCATGGGATATTTGGAAATGATATTATATGGGGTAAGTATAGTAACTTATGATCTGTGGGTAAGGTAGATAATTATTTTTCTACACTTTATTTAGCTTTTCTTTATGTTTAGTATTCCTACTTTCTATTATAATATGCTAATCTTCGTCTTCTTGCTGCTCCGTCGGTCTCTTTCTATTTACTTCTATTCTTTCTCAGAAGGGACTCCTGAGTCTCTTCTCTGTTGTCTTTCTCTAAATTCTTTATGCTCTTTTTTGTTCATTATGGAGCTTAATACTTTCTTTCCACTGCGTGGGGGGTTATACTCAATTTACACTTCATGTTATAAGTCAAATGTAGTGACTCAGTGGTTTTTCTGAGTACTGGGACACTTAAGTTGTCTACATGGTACTAGGGAATGGTGCTTGGTCATGAAATGTAAATACATACTACCTATCATTATATATTATTATGTTAGGTCTCTTAAACTATCTGGACAATATATATTGAGCCGTTTCTATAACTGGTGAATAGCTTCGAATTTGGACTGGGGTACTGATTTGCTGTTACTATCGAAGTACATAATCTCTATATTTTATAAACTCTCATTATGTACTTTGGTACCTTTTATGTTGTTTGCTTATCTAATATTATATTTAGTATTTTGTGGTTTCGTATAAGCTTCTTCTTTATATGACAATTCTTATATTATAATTATAATACGGATTACTTTTACTATGTATCTATTATAGTACTGAAAATGTAATCTCATTTTCTCTGACTTATTACACTAAGGGTTTGATACTATAATCAGTATAGCTATCTACGTAAGGGGTACATTTTATGTAAATAGTATAGCATATTTACAGGGAAGTTATGAGGTGTGAAGAATACTTCTTATATAGATATCGATTAATAACGCGGATTTGATATGCTAGATTTAGGGCATTAAAGCATAGTGGATAATCTACTAGACGTAAATGCAATAAGCGTAGAACTTATAATCACGAAAAGTGCGGCTAACCTCTTGTAGTTTCATCTATTGATATTTCTGGCCTTATATGCAAAAACATTCATCCAACACTTTATAGTATAATACTATAACTTTCCTCCTTTTATTCGTATTTGTATAGTGATTATGTTTGCTTAACTATTCTCAATGACAGGCATTCTTCGGCCTATCCCTATAGTTTTGTCATATGCGACTAACTGGATCACACTGGCACAGATACTGGTTTTTACGTCGTCGAACTTACTTTCGATATTCTCCTTCAGGTGCCTATCCTTCTGTAGAGTATACTAAGTTATTTGGATCGGGGTGCTGGGCTCGAAATCTATGACGTTAGGAAGGCGGGTGGCCCGGATGGCATTCTCCCCGAGTTTTTGAGGGAGTGTGCTTCGTTGGCTGGCCCCTACATCTCGTTTCAACACCTATATTTTTTCATATATGCCTGTCAAGCTGGAGACATCTTTACTCAGTGTTGAGGATAGCGCGAATATGTCACCTATTCGAAAAGGGAAAGCCGCTCTGACCTTTAATATCGACCGTATAGCATCTAACCTGTATTCTATCTAAGATCTTTGGGATCACTTCTCAACTTCATTTTTAGACATCTGGAATCTCATTCCTTCTTTCCGGCATGATCACAGTAGGCTGTCTCGACCGATACGCTCGAGAGTCTACTGGTGATATAACTTTCCTATTAAAGATTTTATGGTTTTCCACCCTCAGGAATTAGGGGAGACTTGCGTGGTTGGCGGACTTGAGCTATTATCATATCCCTAAAGCAATTTTTGGACGAGGTATGGCAGCGTAATGGTCTCCATGCTCCCCTCATTCTTTGGAGGGATTATACCTCTTTCTTTGCTTTCTATTATGTACTAAGCTTTACTTTCATGCCTCAATATGGACTGTATGTTAGATGGGTAGCGGACTTCTTCTTCGCTTTTCTGTCAATAGTTGGTGTATCCTCAGGGTTCTGTCTTATCTCCTACTTTATTCTAAGCTTTTCATTACTGATGCTTCTCGTCTGTCAACATATACTAACTCTATATATCAATCATATCCGATGACTCGACCCTTCATTCTTACACTCATTTCAATTTCAATTCTGCTCTTCTTTTACTTCTAGAATTGTATCTCGTCTTAATCTTTAATCTTTCCGATTCCATTCTCGCTGATCTGGCTAGATTTCCGGGTGGGGTCGTCGCAATACCTTGTGAATTTAATTCTTTAAAATACTCAACTTCTTAACATATAATCTCCCTCTCGTTAGAACACCTTCTATTACACTTCCTATTCTCTTTGACGGTTCTCTCGTCTCTCCTGTTGACAATATAAACATCTTGGCCTTAACATAAAAAAAAAATGTTTGGACCTCAAACATACACAATGGTTGACTAGGGCGAGCCTCAATACGAAACTGGGGTTCTGTTTTAAGACTGCGGTGACTTTTTTTCCTCTTCACAGTTATATCAGTTATACAAGGGGGTCTCTATCGCCTTGTATGTGAGTACTGCTTACTATCTGGGGGGGGATCAGGTTTCAGCGATTTTGGATAGGGGTCGAGTCAAAAGGCTAAAAAGACTTATAATGGGTGTTTCCTGATACTTTCTAGCTTCACTTGAACTATTATATTCTCTTACTATTTTGCGGCGCGATGCTTGGATGCTCTTATATCTGGGGTCTCTCTCTATGGGCGGTATACTAGCCGTGGTAGCAGGGCAGGTGCATGGAGGGTAAGCTTTAGTTGGCGACGATGCAACGTCATCGTGCTCGTCACGAATGTGCCTATTGTAGGAGAGCTTACGGGTTATCAGTTTGCATGTCAAAACTAAAAGGGGTATAGCTGTTGGTAGGCATAGATTTTATGTAGTTGATAGTTTTAGACAATCGTAGTGTTCGTCCATATGGCGGTGCTATATATATATATATATATATATATATATTATTATATTATATATATAATATATTATACTTATATATATATATATTATTATATATAATATTATACTCTCCAACTGAAAAGGCCATCTCTTCGGCCTCCTTTTCCTCTAACTTAACACTGGACGATTCTGGTATTCCTCCTCCTCCTCCTCCTTCTCTCCTCAGGCGTCCTATGTCTTTGCCTGTGATTACTTTTGATCGGGTACATGGGGCTCCCGAGATCTATGAACGTTAGGAATGGCGGGGTGGCCGCGATGGCTTCCTCCCCGAGTTTTGAGGGAATGTATTAACCTTGCTGACCCGCTCCCGCGTCAATCTACATTTCTTGTCTCAATACTAGCAATTCCGCTCAGTGTTGGGCACGCCATGATCCACTATTCCGAATAAGGAAGACGCTCTGAATTCCTTCAAATTAATCGCCTATACGTGCTCACTTGTATTCTATCTAAAATCTTTGAAACTTTCTCAACTCTCATTTCTTAGACTATCTGCAATCTCATTCTCTTCTTTCCATCGCAGTACGGCTTTCAGGCGTTCAAGGTCTATGGCAATATCTTTCCTCATTTAACCGATTTACTGGTTTGCTTAGGAACTACGGGGGAGACTTGTGTGGTGGCGCTTGACATATTCAAAGCTTTTGACCGGGTATGGAACGCGTCAATGCTCTCTAAGCTTCCTTCCTTTGGGGTTTCCTCCTTCTCTTTGCTTACTTATGTCAGCTTTTTTTCAAGTCCGCTCAATGGCGGTGCTGGTTGATAGGGGGACTTCTTCTTTTTGTCAATAGTGGTGTTCCTCAAGTTCTGGTCTTATTCCTACTTATTCCTTACTTTTACATATATAGCATCTTCATAACCTCCATTAAACTCTAATACCTACATAAATTGCCCGATGATCGATCCTTCATTCTGCAAAACTCATCTTCAATTCTGTTCCCTCTTTTACTTCTAGAATTGCCTTTGTCTTAATCTTTCCGATTCTATTTCCGCTGATCTGGATAGAAATCTTCCGTGGGTCGTCTCGACTTGTGAAAATTCCATTTTAAAAATGAACTGCTACAAAAATCTCCGCTCTCTAAAACACCTTCTAACTTTCGCATATCTTCTTTCGACGGTTTTCGTCTTCCTGTTTGACAATATAGCATCCTTGGCCTTCAAGCATAAACAAAAAAATGTTTGATCAGCATCACACGTTGCTAGGGCGGCTCAACGAAACTGGGAGTTCCGTGTTAGACTGCGAGCTTTTTTCCTCTTCTCAGTTATCCAGTTACAAAGGTCTCAATCGCCCTTGTATGGAGTAATGTTCTCATATCTGGGGGGGAGGCTCTGGTTTTCACCCGGCTTTTGGATATGGTCGAGTCAAAGGCCAAAGGCTTATAAACTGTCCTGGACCTCTATTTTTGCGGCACGATGTTGGTGCTTTATCTCTTTTTCAATAGGAACCGCAGCGGCAGGTGTTCGAAGGGAACTTACCATCGCGTACCACGACTTTAGACGGCCCGTCGTAGACAAGGGGTGTGTGTCTGAGCACGAGTTTTTGCGTAGATATTGGTAACTCCGGGCTTAGTTCGCTGCGGTGCCTTCTTCTTTCCTGCCACCTCCTGTTCGGTGGAACTCTCTTCCATCTTTTGTGTTTCTTGCTGAATTTAATTTCTCCTACTGTAAGCCTGCACTGTGCTCAACTGCGTAATTTGCGCTAGTGGAATGAAATTTTGGGCATGCCAACGCCCCTTCTATGATGGTCTTTCCGTGAGTGTGGTGACTACTGTAAAATATATATATATATATATATAAATATATATATATATATAATAATATATATAATAATATATATATTATATATATATAAATATATTATATATTATATATATTATATATATATATATATATATATATATTATAAGCCGTTTTCGTTTTTGCATTTGTACCTTACGAGACGTAAGAAAGCTGAATTTTGCGATTCGTTTTTTGTCAATACTTACCGAAAATCTTAAGAAATGCCTCACCAAACGTAAGGAATTTTCGTTAAATTTCTTTAAGGTTGCTAATTGCCCGGTACTTGGCCGGATTTTAAGCAACGTTCTTACGAAAAAATGTAAACAAAAAGATGGCGGCGTAGTAGGCCCGTTTGAATTGATGATGTTTCATTCAATAAAATTCGCTTTAAATCTATTTCTTCCAAATCGATAAACATCACAATAGTTGATCAAGTATTTGTAATATAAACCATTGTTATTTTTATTCTGTTTATTCAAAACCATGTATTCTTCTACAACAGCTGATTCCAATGATTAAAAACAAGTAAGCCTAGATGAAATGCGCGGTCGTTTAAAACAGGAAATTCGTGCTAAACTGGGTGAGGCAATTTCTTATTAGCGTAAGGCACATAATACAAAAACGAAGCTGGTCCAAATTAAAGCAAAGCAAAACTAACTAAAATTCTTCCTATCGTAAACGCTTCGTATTATTACAATTATGATTAAAGGGTAATAGAACTAAGAAATTAGTTCCAAGTAGACATTAGTGGGCTTTCTAACTTCTATTTTATCGCAAGCCACTAATACTTTGCTTGGGACTAATTTCTTATTTCTATTTCCTTTATTCATAAAATTGCGGGCTTAAGGCCCAGCATATAAAACCTTTGGTTATTTGTTCTGATTGGAAGTTTTTTCCATGAAGAAATCACCTTTCGCCAGTAAATTTTCTAGCTTTAATCTTTATCCCTTTAACCTTTTTTGATAACTTGTTCTATTCGTCTCTCGATAACACTTATTGCAGCTAAAACTACTGCATGGCGTTTCCTAAAACTTCCTGTTTAACGCTCGTCTTCTCTACATTTCAATGATCTTCACTTTCAGATTAGAAACATTCTTAAACAAAAAACTTTCCAACAATGCAAGTTTCTTATGTTTTTTTAGTTACAACAACTAGTTGGAAGTTTCTTTTAAAGATTAAGAAAGCAATCGATCGCCTATACAATATGAAACTTGAATAGGTCACAATCCGTCTTACCAAATATAAATGTGCGACTGCAACGATCGACTATGTAGGTCAAACTTTAACAAAACTAAAGATGCGAGCCTCTCCAAAACCCATGGCATTTCTTTTCGCACTAATCTCCATCTCTCAACGGAATTATTAGGCTGTCAGAGATCGTTATGACTCAATAGGCACCCTATATTTCTCAAAAAATTCTCCATTCTTCAAAATGCTTTTACAGGCAGATCACTTAAAAAAATTTGGAAATCCTGGGAAAGGACACATTTCTTATTTAATCCTTTTATAAAACACCTAAACCTAACACTTAACATCCATAAGACGACTTTTTTGGCACTCCTGATTGCCTGAACTAATTTCGTGCAAAAATGAACACGATTTCTTACGATGTTTACTTTTGTTTTGCAACAATTGGAATCAGCTTTTGTGATAGGAGCCGTGTCGATTTCGGATAAACAAAAAAAAAAAAATAAAAAAAATAAATAAAAATAACATTGTTTATATTACAAAAATTGATCAACTATTGCGATGGAGTTCAATGATTTGGAAGAAATTAGAATTAAAGCTAATTTTATTTGAATGAAATATTCACAATTCAAACGGGCCTACAAGTCGTCAATTTTTTTTTTTGTTTACACATTTTCGTAAAAACGTAATAAATTCAGCAATCACAGGAATTAAGGAAATTCCTTATAGAATTAAGAAAATTCCTTACGTTTGGTAAGCATTTCTTACGATTTTGCACTAAGTTTAGCAAAAACGAACGCAAACTGAGCATTTCTTATCGAGCTTAAGCACAAATGCAAAATCGTAAAAACGTTTAATTAACATACAGTGGAATAAGAGAGTACGGAATTATACAGACCAAATTGCGTGTATATATAAACATATTATATATATTTATATATTATATTTATATATATTATATTATATATAATATATATATATATTATATATATATATTATTATATATAATATATATTATATATATATAATATATATATATATGAAATCAATTTAAGACGCAAATGTGTGGTATCGTTAAAGGTATCCGGCAAATATTTACCTATACCGACTACCGATACCAATTCCTACTCTCTCAGAATTACCGATACCGATACCGATACCGATAACTTAAAAATCGACCGATACCACCCCATGGTATCGGTTGCCATTTCGCTAATATTATATTATATATATATTTATAATATAATATATATATATATATATATATATATATTATATATATATAATATATATATATATATAATATATATATATTATATATATATTATATATATATATATATAACATGTGGCGGCTCGTCTATGGGCTTTTGGGCTGCAAGCCCTCCAAATTAACAAATGCAGGGCATAGGATGTTGATAGAAATATAATTTTTGTCAAAGTAAAGTGATCTGAATTTTTTATTTTTAACCCAATTTAAGTACATTAAAAATTAGTAATAAATTAAGAACAGAACAAAGAATCCTTATGGTAGTTGTAGATTGTGCGTACAATATTTTCAATCAATATACTTCAATTAAATATAAATGGTATAAAGTTGAAGGGCCTCTATATAGCTTCTATAATATATTATTCTATATATATTATTTTTTATATAGCAACATACGAAAATAAAGAATTCAAAATTCCTATAGTATTTTTTATAATGTTGCCAGTTTGGCTTGTATTATTTCATAGCAACTTGTTAGTTTTTCTCATATAAAATTAAGGTTCAATTTTACAGACTTGCTAAGATTTGTCCATATAATGTCGTTCTTTTACTTGTATATAGAGAGTAAGAGACACTAAAGTCAGTTTTTTCGCATTTTACGGGGGGAGAGGTTTTGTTTATTTTTTTTGTGCGAGAAATAACATAGTGAAAATATATGCAATAAATAATCTACGACGTCGTGATATATTATATATATATTATATATATATTATATTATTTATATAAATATTTATTATATAATGATATATATTATATATATATATATATATATATATATATATATATATATTTATATTATATATATTATATAATAGAAAAGAGAGAGAGAGAGAGAGTAGAGAGAGAGAGAGAGAGAGAGAGAGAGAGAGTGAGAGGAGAGAGAGAGAGAGGAGAGAAGAGAGACCAAATCTAGATAAGCAGGCAACTGACGGATATTTCGTATCTTGTTTCTAAATTTGACCCTCACTACAATAGAATTGTTATTTTAAGGCTTTTGCTTTACCGAATGTGTTCGAATGCATGAATCGATATTAAAAAAAAAAAAAAAATCCTAATAATTTATGCACACATTTAAACATAAATATAAAATTAGATAATAGTCCGTTTGAGGATAATCCTATCAGATATTGAATTTTAGAAAAGATAATTGATTTTATAAATATTTCCATCTAAGAGAGTTATCAAGTCTTTTTAATTGCAGAATGTGTTCGAATGCATGAATCGATATTAAAAAAAAAAAAGTTGTATTTATGCATACACTTACATATAATTAAAAAAAATTATTTTAAAAAGATTAATCTTTTTATATATAAATACAAAAATATTCTATATTTAAAATATATATAATATCTAATTTGTATATATATATATATATATATATATATATTTATATATATTTATATTATTAAACCTTACAGCCTCCATGCCAGTTTACACGCAGCCGCACTGTATATATATATATAACTATATATATATTTATATATATATATATATATATATATATATATATATATATAATATATATAATGTATATATATATTATACTATATATATATAATATAATATATAATATATATATATATATATTCTATATATTATATATATTATAATATTATATATAATATGTATATTATATTATATATATATATAATATATATTATATATATAATATTATATAAATATTATAATATATATATATATATATTATATAATATTTATATATATATATATATATATATATAATTTATATTATATATATATATATATATATTATATTATATATATTATATATATATATATATATTATATATATATATATATATTATATATATATATATTATTATATATATATAATATATATATATATATATATATATATCTATATATGACGATGTCCCGCTCGCGATTACGGACTCTGACTCAGGTAACTCTACTCTGACTCTGACTTTGACACGCACTACCGACCCGAATCTGACTCCGATTACGATCTCGACGTTAACACTGACTCTAACATCTGACTTCGAAATCTGACTCGATTCTAACGTCGACTCTGAATCTGACTCGATTCGCGACTGCTGAAATCAACGCCGATTCCGATCTAAAACCCGAACTCCAATTAACGACGCCGAATACGAAATCCGACTCCCGACTCCGACTCCGAATCAGACTTCCTATCTACAGCTTATTTATATTGATTAATCTGATTAACAAGATGCTTAACGCTAGTTTGATGAGTGTGGCAGGTGTGAAATGGTAACCTTCTGAAAGTTGCTCCAAGGCGATTGGTAAAGTGAATATATATATATTATATTATATATATATTATATATATAATATATATATATATATATATATATATTATATATATATATATATATATAATATAATATATATATATATATATTATCTATATATATCTATATATATATATATATATATATATATATATATATATTATATATATATATATATATAATATACGTATTATATATATATATATATATATATATATAATATATTATAATTATATATATATATTGTTGGATGTGTTAGTGATTATCCGGTACAGAAACAAATTTTTTAAGAGTACGCAAGATAAATGAATTAAACATCAGGTCATTACAAATAATAATATTTTACAATGATATTTTTTAACTAATTAACTAAATTAAATAAAATTAAATTAAATTAATATATTAAACATCTTCTGAGGAGGTCAGGCCCCTGCCCCCCTCCTTGTTAATACCTATGATTAATACCCTAAACTTTTGTAACTCTAAAGAATTAATAACTTAATGTAAATGGAGAAATTACAACTAAGATCTGCCGGAGCCGGAGCCGCAAAATATCAAAGGGATATTCGTCTAAAAACGTTTGTCGAAAAGTTCGCCGAACACCGAAGTAGTGTAGGCAATATCAAAGGGATATTCGTCTAAAAAAGTTTGTCAAAAAGTTCGCCGAAGACCGAAGTTGTGTAGCAATATCAAAGGGATATTCATCGTAAAAAGTTTGTCGAAAAGTACACCGAAGTAGTGTAGCAATATCAAAGGGATATTCGTCTAAAAAAGTTTGTCGAAAAGTTCGCCAAACGCTGAAGTTGTGTAACAACCTTATTTAAGGTTTGAAAATCGAGAAAGAAGAAGAACAAGAGAGGTCGTTCAGTACATTTCAAAGTACCATATTGAAACTATAAATAAATCAATTAAATGTATTGAATAAAATCATATTTTAATTGTGTTGAACATTAAAATTTTTTTTATTAAATGTTTGAAATATAAAGATCTTTAAATTAAAAGTATAGAAAACAAAAAATTTTCTAATTAAAAATATTGAACATGAAGATGATTTAATTAAATATATAAAAATTAAAAATGATTTAATTAAATGAATTGAACATAAAGATACTTTAAACAGAACTATTAAAATTAAATAAAAATTTATTAATTAATGTTTGGACATAAAAAAGGTTTAATAAAAAATATTGAACACAAAAATGTTTCAATTAAAAATATTGAACATAAAGATCTTTAAATTAAATTCTCGGAAAAGAAAAATAATTTAATTAAATGAATTGAACAAAAAGATTTTTAAATTAAATACTCGGGAAAAATATTTAATTAAATGAATGAATAAAAATTAATTAAATTAAATGTACAGAAAATAAAAATTCATTTAATTAAATGAATTGAACGGAATGAATTGAATGAATGAATTGATTTTTAAATTAAATGAAGAGTAAATAAAAATTAATTTAATTAAATGAATTGAACAAAAAGATTTTAAAATTAAATGTAAAGAAAATAAAAATTAATTTAATTAAATGAATTGAACAAAAAGATTTTTAAATTAAATGCATTGAACACAAAAATTGCTTAAAGATAATTTAAATAAATTTATAAACAATAATGATAATTTTTTTATTGTACTGGAAATAAAAATGATTTCTTATTATATGTATCAAAAGAATATTATACATAAGGGTGATTTAAAAAAAAAAGAGTATCAAACATATTTAAATACAATTTTATGAAATGTACGTATAAAAAAAGGGAAAAGATGACTAAATTAATGTGCAGCAATAAAGGTAATTCCAATAGAAGTACTTAATAAATTGATGATTTAACTGAATATATTTAACACTTAATACTTTAATTAAATGTAATAAACTAAAAAATTATTTAATTTAACATGTAAAACATAATGATGATTCGATAAAATGCATTGAACATTAAAATAACACTTAAAATTTAATATTTTATTGATCAAATGTACTGAGCTAAAAAATTATTAATTTAATGTACAGAACATAATGATGATTCAATTAAATGTATTGAACATTAAAATAATTTATTAAATGTAATGAACATTAAGATGGTTAATTAATTAGAATATTTCAAGAGTAATGATGATATTAAGTGTATGAACACATGATGATTTAATTAAAAATGCTAAACATAATGATGGTTTAATCATAATTTTACGAAAATGATTTATTTAAATGTATTAAATACAACGATGATTAAATTAAACATTTTGAGCATAAATATATATGTATTGGGGACAAAGATGATTTATACAAACGTACTATTACTGAACATAAAGATGATTTAATGGATATACTAAACAAAATGGTGATTTAAAAAATATAATTAACATAACGATGGTTAAATTATTCGTGTGGAACATAAAGAATGTTTAAGTACACGCATAATAAATAAAGATGATTTAATAAATGTATAAAGATGGTATAATTAATTGTATTGAGCATAAAGATGAACATGAATATGATTTAGTTAAATATACTTAAAGTAGAGATGATTTAAATAGATGTATTATTCAACATTATTTACGAGTATATTACATTATATGTATAATATTTCATATTTTGAATAAGTTTTATCCAATCCTCTAAATCGTAACTGACAATTTAAACATAATTGAATTGGATTTGCTTATTTATTTTTTAATTATTTAATCATTTATTTAAAGTTACCCCTAATTCATTTTTTATATTTAATTTATTATTTTTAGTTTATTTGATGTTATTTTTTTAGTATTCTAAAAAAACTAATATGTTCGTCAGGCTGATGCAAAACCTATTTTTCACGAAGTTAATAAGAGATATGGTTGGTGAATTAACTGTAAGGTATGTAATTTTTTTTAATAATAATAATAATAATAATAAAATAATAATAATAATAAATAATAATAATAATAATAATAAATAATAATAATAATAATAAATAATAATAAATATAATAATATATAATATAATAATAATAATATAATAATAAATAAAAATAAAATATAATAATATATAATAATATAATAATAATAATAATATAATATAATATAATTAATAATAATAATAATAATAATAATAATAATAATAATAATTAATAATAACAATTTCTAACAATAAAGATAATAATGAACTAATACATATTATACTGCTGTTACTATTACTACTACTTCTACTGTTACTACTAATACTACTACTACTATTACTACTACTACTCTAACTACCCCTTAACTCACTTCTAGTACCACTAGCCTCATCCCCCTATTACACCAAAAAATTATTGATACGTAATAAAAATTTCATTTAAAAAGAACAAAAAATGATAATTAAAATTAATAAGATATTAACAATAAATAATTTAATCATAATCAAAATATATAATAATAATAATAAATAATAATAATATAATGACAATAATAATACAAATAATATAATAATAATAATAATTAATTAATCAATAATAATAACAATAATTTAATAATAATAATATAATAATAATAATAATAATAATAATAATAATAATAATAATAATAATAATAATAATAATAATAATAATAATAATAATAATAATAATAATAATAATAATAATAATAATAATATAATAATAATAATATATAATAATAATAATAATTATAATAATAATTTGAGATTTTGCTCTTAATCATATGTCCCACGTGTTTGTTTTAGTATAATGAGGACATTTTTTGGGGTTTATAGTTTTGCTTCATGTTAAATTATATGTTCTCCGACTAACGTAAATTCTAATTTGATTTTTAGTGGCTTGATGTCCTCAAATATAAAAATATCTGTTGAAAAACTTGAAGAAGCGTTTGACAGATTTGATACTGATCACGATGGATTCGTTTCGACGAAAGTTCTTCAGGATATCTTTAAATATTTAGATGTCAAAATAACTCTTGTAGAAATAGCTGAAAGATTCGAAAAGCTCGAGAAGCGTCCTTTAGAATGTTCAACTCCTGTTTCCTACAAAGTATATTTGGACTTTTTCCATCTCAAACTTTTAAATAATAAATATTTGGTACCTATCATAATAAATTTGTATATAAAATGGGTGGCGGGGAAGGGCAAACTTGTTTTAAATGATGTTAAGAATTTAATACCATTGTTTAACGTTAACACTACTGAAGCTAAAGTGAATGAGTGTTTCAAGGTTAATGTGAGTGAAAACCTTGAAAAGGAGATTACTCTTAAAGAGTTTCTGAAACTCTTTGGCTTTCAGGTAAATAATTAAAAGGATTTTAAATAGTACTAAAGTTATTACAAAATAAAAGTTCAATAACAAGTGCCTAACTTTACTGTGGTAAGAAATAATGTATAAACCGTTAATTATTAAAATATAAAAAGACATACCTAATGTTTTGAAGGAGATAATACATAAAAAATTTAATTTAAAGCTTCACAACTAAAATACCAATTTGTAATAAAATTTAAACTATTATTATTATTATTATTATTATTATTATTATTATTATTATTATTATTATTATTATTATTATTATTATTATTATTATTATTATTATTATTATTACATGTTCAAATACATTAAATACAATATATTATTATATAATATATATATATATTTATATCTATTATATATACTATATATATATATATATATATATAAAGTATATTTATATATACTATATATATATATATATATATATATATATATATTAATATTATATAGTTATATTTATATATATATAATAATATTATATAAGTATATATAAGTATATTATATATATATATATATAAATATATATATATATATATAATATATATATATATTATATATAATATATATATATATATATAATATATATATATATATTATATAAT
>JABUQX010072334.1:0-12500 GCA_015478945.1 Trachelipus rathkii
TTAGAAATGTATGTGGTTTATTTTAGTAATACCGATAGGTATTATTATTTATTATTATTATATTTATTATTATCTATTATTATTATTATTATTACTTATGTAATTATTATTATAGTTCAAAGAGGTAACAGGTATTCATACTCTTAAGTTCATATACGTAAAGTATACTTAGATATACTCGAAATTCTTGGCAGGGCCAGGAGAGACGAGGATGTCACGCGAATAGAGAAGTAATTAGTTTGAGTTGAATATTATAGGTGATTATAAGATGATATATATATATATATATATATATATTACATCATATATATATATATATATTATATATAATTATAAATATATTATATATATATATATTAATATATATATTAATATAGTTATATAATTATATTAATATATATAATTATAATATATAATTAATTAATAAAAAGGTAAATTAAATATATATAAATCCTTTATTTAAAAATTATCATATTTATAGTTTGCGTTATTTGAACTTGTAAGTTAGATTATAGGTATTACATAGAAATTTTTAAATAATAGTTATAAGGACGTGTTTTTTTATAAATTTTATTAATTTTATAATAGACACTTATTATTTTATTAAAAATAAAACTTATATAATTTTGAGATCTATTTATCAACCCAATAAATAAAAATGTGTTCGGACCCATGCAATCGATATGGATGTATAAGTGGAAGCAGATTAGGAGAGGGTTTCATATTTTTTAATTGTAAATATATTTATTATTATTATTAGTAATTATTATATAATTCAATATTTATTATTTATTCATTATTATTATTATCATTAATTATTTATTAATTTTATTATTTAATTATTATTTTTATAATTATTTTTAATAAAACCTCAGGTTTTTTTTTACACTTTTTCTACAATATTTTATATATAATATATATAATATATATATATATATTATATATATATAATATAATTAATATATTATATATATATATTAATAATTTAATATTATATAATAATATATATATATATATATATAATATATTTATATATATTAATAATATATATATTAATATATTCTTATTTCACTTTTATATTCTTTCTCTGTATAACCACCCCTACTTTTTCCTCTTGCCCCAAGATTGGGGGAATATGTAAGGGCTGTACAAAGTACACTCTTAAATCAATAGGAAATACGATTTAATTAAAATAATGACATATAATAGGACCAAGAAAAATGGGTGAGATAGGAAAACCTACTCAGCTTTTTGGAGAGACCTATTTCCGAGATCTTTGAAGTGAGCTTTATCCTCCAAAGCTGCACTCTTTCATGAGGCTCTCCCAATCCGCATTTTCTGTTAAGTGGTAGCATAACTCTATTATTATTCATCGAATTTGGTCTTTAGTGAGAGCTCGTCACAGACAGAAAAATCCGAGAGTGGATTGGTGATGTGCTACGATGCATTAGGATGAGTTATTCCCCGTCTTGATTGTCAAGACAGCCTTAGTTAAATACACTTTAATGGTAAACATGCTAGGCGTACATGAGTAAAGCAATTGGTTTCTATATTTCTACTCCACCTTGGCAATTCAATCCAGGTTGGTGGCTCAAGTAAACCAGTTTTGGTCAATAAAAACGAGTCAACACAATAACCTCAATAACCTTCTATCAAGTTTTCTTTCCTATAATAGGTTTCGGTTCTTTGAAAATGACTTTGGTCAGTCCGTTTTGTGTCAATAAAGATGATTGTTTAGGGTTCCTAGCTGAACAAGGAATTTTTGGGTACCCATTTTTTGAATACGTCCGGTCAGTTTATATGTTTGCAGATATAGTTCTCATCTTCTTTATTATCTATATGTTTTCTCCTCTATATGTGAGAAACGCTTTTGGCGGCATGATAAAATTAGCCATATTTCTAATTTTTCTCGCGTATATTCCTGGAATGGTCTCTTTAGACCTTACATTGCGAGTTTGTCTTATTAGATTTTCATTGTAGAAATTGTCTTCAGTTTATTTATCTTTTTGTGAGCCCATAGGGTCGAATTCCATTTTTGGGGTAGTAACTTTTTCTCTTCTATATATTATTGTTAATTTATTTGTATTTCAAAATAAAAGTTAAATCTTATATAATATAATCTTTTTTCCATCTCTGCTGTATCTAAACCAGGGCAGCTATTGTCTCTTGCGTCATGGTTCTAATATACAAATATTTCTTTGCTTTAATTTAGTGCTGTAAATAATTATTTGTTTCTGCGGGTTTAATGTACCACAGATGATAAACTATATAGTCCTCTTATTTATGCCTTTAAATTCCTTGCAGTAGTTCGGATGGAGAGGCATACCAATCCTAAAATGCTCTAAAGTATTTTTTAAGATGTAGTATAACGGCCAATTTTGTGCTTTTGAGCATTGAGTTGGCAATACCCAATTTATGTATCACATTTACACGTCTACCATGAGTTGGTTCTTTCTATATACTTGTAGTAATCGGAATGAAATTGTTGTCCACATTTTTATTAATATGTCCCAAAAGGAAGTGTGCTCTTATCGTTGTCTTAACGCTCTTATTTTTACACATTTAATAGGGGATATTACTCGATATCAGCTATTACTTAGTACTGCGTGGTTCTGCAGAATAAAGTTCATATATATATATAATACTATATATATATTAATATATATATATTATATATATATATATTATATATATTATATATATATAATATATATATATTATATATATATACCACTTATACTCTATATTAATATACGTATTATTACATTTATCCTTCTCTTATTATCAATATCTTCTTACACACTCTTTTGTATCAGTGACAAGCAAAAGAAATAAAAAATCCTCAATAAGTGATTTTTGTTTAATAACTCCGAAAGCTCTTTTAAGTGAATAAAATTTATAACATTCTGAAAATTATTTTTGGAACCATTAAGAAGAGCCATTGTTTATTTTAATTCATGTATTAATTTAATAACTCCAATTATTAATATTTTTTGCACGAAGAGAAGTAGTTAACTGGTAAAGAATTGGGATGTTAATAAATTAATGGAACATTCTTGTAATATCATTAATATCAGGGCTGCGGAGACGGAGCCGCGAGGTTTTGGTTGGAGCCGGAGCCGGAGCCGAGAGCCGGAGCCGGGAGTAAATTTTTTTTGAGAGGTTGGAAAGCCGGGATATCTGGTGGAGCCGAAATCTTTGAGGGGCCTGGAGCCGGAGTCGGAGCCGAAATTTTAGGGGGACCTGGAGCCGGAGCCGGACCCGGACCCGGACCCGGAGTCGGAGCCGCAAATAATGAGGCTGCGTGGCTACCGGCAAACTATTCAAGATTAAGTTAATTAATCTTTATTATGATATATCCTATAAAGGATATTATATATATACTATCTTATTTTATATCATATATATATAATAGATCACCAATAAATGATCTCATATATATACCATATAACCATTATATATATATATAACAGTTATAACACAGTGTAAACAACTATATATATGATATCATACTCTAACATGTATAGACTCAAACTTTTATGACACACTAAACATTAGACTTAGTCTCCCTAAATTATACTTATAATTATTTGTCACAATTCTACTCAGTTATATATATATGTACAACGATTTAATATAATGCACGATAACAGGCGCGAGCCGTATACCCATCAGGGTAGGCCCAAGGTAGGTAGCCTCTAACCCAATAATTTTGAGATTTTTGAATAGAAATAGCCAATTTTAAAGCAGCGTTAAAGTTAACCTAAATTATTAACATTTTTCCATTATGAAACGTGTTAAAAAAGAAAACTGATTTATAAAATAAATTATAAAAAAATCAACTACCCAATTAGTATAACAATCTATACAATAATTAAATTCATTCTGGAAATTTTCCAATTCCTACCTGTTCTAAGAGCTAAAATTTTCCAAGCCTTATGGCATACCCATAGATCATCATATGTTCATATAATAATATATAGGAAAAGGCCTGGCATCATACCTTGTGTGTACATACGTTCGAGCGAGAAGATACGCGAACAGTTTAACGGGTCCGAAAATTTTCGTTCCGCGTGAAACGTTACGAATAAAAATTTGAATAATCATTGGAAAGTACAAATCTCTATCATATTGAATCCTCTCATACTCTCACTCTCTCATTTATTAATATAAATATATTTATATATAATCTACTAAGACACACTTTGAGTTCATTATATATATATCTAAGCTTAGCTATATAATAGCTATTACACTATATACTATTATTATAATATATATCACTAAACATATATATATAATAAATATAATTATTACTACACTGAGGAAGTGTTACTCAATTATACTATACTATTACATACCCATGATAAACCTAATAACCTATATTTTACTATTCTTATTATCATATATTATATATATATAATCTATAGAACTGTATATTATACTTTAATCAAGCCTCCTATCCTATACTTATTCATCACACACCTATACTATATACTGCCAATCTTCTAATCTATCAATATAATTTCTCTCAACTTCCCTCTATCAAAGTATAACTCCTCTCTTCAGATTCGATCCTTCCAAGGTAACGCCACTGAAAATATATATACATGAATATAATCATAAATAATCATAATTAATATATATAATATATAACTATATTATATATATATTATATAATATAATATATAATACTATATATAATATAAATATATAATAGGTAGTATAGTATAGCATACTCCTATCTACATAACTACAATACTCATCATATCTCACTACCATTATTATATTCTATAATTATATATATATTATAACAAATATATATAATACATATATATAATATAATATAAATATATAATATATATATATATATATAATATATACTATATTAATATATATAAATTTATATTATAATATATATATATTAACCTAAATATTATACCTGTACTACATATACCTATTACTCTAGTATACTATATATATTTATATATAATATATATATATACTATATATATTATTATATATATATATATATTATATTATAATATTATATATATTATATATCATATCTATAAGGGCTATAATTATAATATATATATATTATACATAATAATTATATACCTCTTATATATAATATATATTATATATATATATATATATATATATATATAGGCCTATACTAATATATTAATATATATTATATATAAATATTATATATATATATATATTATATATATATATATATATATTAATATATATCATATATATATATATATATATATATATAGTATTATATAATATATTATATATATATATATATATATATATATAAATATATTATATATATATAAAAATCTATATTATTATTATATATATTATATATATTATATATATATTATATATATTATATATTATATATTATATATATATATATATATATATATATATATTTATATTTATATATTAATTGAGAAGATCACCTCCAATTATATATATTCAATTATATATATATTATATATATATATTATATATATATAATATATAATATATATACCTATCTTTAATAAATTACTCCCTGAATATGTTTTGTATCATTTAAACTGCTGCTCAACATATAATACATTAATAACCTAATGAACTTTTTCTTTACGAAATTTGTTTGTTCATCAATTTAATTGAATTCATATAAAGAGGAGTTCGAGACATTACCATATCCATAAGATAACTTTTAATTAATTAAGTATCTAAATATCCCTAGAACTCATTGACAACTAAAACATAACCACTTCCGGATATTCACCATCTCACATCGTTCACCTTGAGATAATTACTCTACCTCTCACACTCTTTAAGCCTAAAACAAACGATACTATTCCATATCTTTCCAAATATTAAATAGATTTGACACCATGAGAGTAGATGCCCGATAGTCCAGTTTTTGATACATGCACGAAAGAGTCTCCTAACTACAGTTTACTCAATGGGGGTCACAATACATGTCTACTGGATCCTTTAAATTAATACGACTTAAAACTCTCTCATCCAGACATTGCTTCAATTGTTAAAAAGAAAGGTGAAGAAACAATGGCTAATCAGGAAATATAATATATTAATATTTTCAATGACTTCAGTCCCCTAAAGTAGCACAACACTGTTTTCAGTTGCACAATAACCTTGTATCGATCTATGTCAAGAATAAAAAATCCATATATCACTCTTGAGTATTATAATGGTTGTTTAAAGGGAGTGATAGTCACCACATTATGATTTTCTTACATCAAGACCTAGGATTTAAAGCACTGTTGTGGAGACATGGCTCGAAACTGGAAGTCCCTTTAGATCCGTGTGTGGAGTTACAATATTTGTAAATAGTATCTTTACAGAGAAGCGATAAAGGCCACATAAAAACCTAAACACCTCTAAAACTTGCTTAAAGGGACGCTTTCGCTGCATAATATAAAACTCGATAATGTGCATTTACACATCTGAGAGAGACCAAAGCAAATTAATTTTGACCAATAATATTTGAATATGAACTGGGACCGAATATCGACTAATAATTAATCTATCACCATTTCATAAAAGTTAGCAGTAAAGTTTACCAAATCGAACCCCATTTCAGCGATATAATCCAAGAATTATGTTACTGACGTCTCTTTAAAAGAATTCTAAATAGATTATGAGCCACGATATAATTTTAGCGTTCACTCATTAATGAGAACCTAATAGAATCCACTAATATCAGATCATGTTATTTGAATTTCTAATACTCTAATCCGTGCGCATCGAGAGTCAGGGTGGGTTACTCAAGCTGAGATGTAAATGTTGATTGGATTCTCTCTAATGATTTTTATTGTTATAGATCGAAACAGAAGGTGAATAATAGTTCTCTATTGCCAGAATTACTTGATAAAATTAATGGAAAGCCTATGTTCCGATGACGTTAATATTTTTGCACACATGAGATGTGAAGTTCATACTTTACAAGTTAGCAGTGCGTGATGGTCTTCACAATACTCATACAGCAACTTATAAGCAGGGCGAGACAAATAGCATAAGCAGCACGTCCAACAAAAATTATCAGAGATCAGTTCCTCTAAAGAGTTACAAGCTGGAAAAATGGCATCTACGGTTAAGAGACAAGATGGAGAGTTTCATGTCTTATGCTCATCAAAAAGGCCTTCCTGCCAACTAAAGAGATCTACTATAAAGTAGTATGATGGTGGTAAGTACTCCTGACTTTCTCTCCGATAGTCAGTGGAACACACATCGAAACGCCCTCGAAGATTATTCTAAACACTCTCATGTACTTTTATAACAAAATATATCCAAATCAGAAGACTTGAACTGCAGAAATTTTTTATAAACAAAAATTTTTTAAACATAAAAATTCCATATGAAAAGAACGGAAACGCAATGCTTACACTAGAAAAATTAATATTTTTTGCGCCACGATATACCTCTCGAGTTTCAGAATCATTTTAGCTCAGAACTGTAAGAGATACTCGATATTCAATCGAACCGCACTCTTTCGACCAAATAACAGCATATACCTTCCCTACCACACTCTCAATAAACTTATTCCCCCTATAATTTCTACCTACAGTTCCCCTTTTCTCACCTTCACCCTTATAACAAGCGGTATCTATTACGCATCTAAGCCTAGGGATTCTTTGTGACCCTAGGACCTTATTTGAATAACACTAATCGAAAGTTGGTCCGGAGCCCAAAGATAGCTTAGAAGTTTTCAAGGAATCCTCTTTGGTAATATCTGTCGAACCGGAGGTGGCAGATACTGTCAAAGCTCTATTGACCGTATAAATGGCCCAATAATTGTAAGACGTGATGAATGCCAGAAAAGCGCCATTGAAAAAATTAAAAAACCAATCACAGTAAAGACCTTCATCTAACAAATTCCCTCTACAAAATAAAAAGAGATAGGCTTTCTATAAGGCTTATAATATGGACATAATGAAAAAACTCAACGTGTACCCCGAGGAAAATTAACATAGTTAACAGCTTAAAGCAGAATTAACATATAGCTTATCCACATACCAATTTTGCAAACGTGCCGTGACTTTGCACCAATTGCAGTTTCTTAATATCATAGTGCAATCTGTTTGAGAGAGCTTCAAATTTTCAGCTTTTAAAATATATAAACATCAGTGAAATCTAGAAATCGTTTTAAAGGAGGATTTTCAATTCATATATTAGATATTGAAAGTTTATATATTTTTTAAGAGCAATTGGTTTTGATAATAATTTAATATATATTAACATATGGTCGTAGCTGTTCAAAGAGAAGATTATTTAAAATTTAGGAAGAAAGTGAATTTTAGATAAATAAATATATAAATATATATATATATATTATTAATATACTATATATATATATTATATTATATATATATTATATATATATTATATATATATATATAATATATATATATATATAATATATATATATAAATATATATTATATATATATATATATATATATATATTTAATATATATTTAGCTTTTTATATTTATATATTTTAATAACTCGGTGCTTCGAGTTCGTATATGTACGCTAAGCTTGAATAATGCGTGACGTCCTTCTAGTGACGTGCGATTTTGCGTATGTGATACGTGTATCTACTCACTGACGTCACATCTGAGCGTATAAATGTTAACATTATAAATATGTGAGGAGATTCATATTAATTATATATAATAATATTATATTATAATATATATATATATATATAATATATATTATTAAATTATTATTAATATATATATATCTATAATATATATATATATTATATATATATATAATATTAATATATAATATATATATATAATTATATATATATATAAGTATATATATATATATATTAATATAATATATATTGTTGGTATAGGGAAGGAAAATCTGGCAACATACGAATATTATATTGAGAATGACAACAGGGTATGAAATGGGCTATGCTATGGGAAAGTATTATTTTTTAGTTTCAACATAGGGTTTGTTCAGTGAACATGTGTTTTAATAACTTTTTTAAGCTTTTCGTTAGGTACGTTACTTATATATTTTAAGCTAAAATGTTGAGAAAATTTAGGTCAAGTCACTAATTCCTAAGAGAGGCAGGAAAAAAGATCATTTAATCGCCTATTTAAGAAAATTGCAGTTTCTAAAAAAGTTTACAACAGATGAACTATTTGAATTTTTTTTTCAAGCCGTCCAAAAATGTCAAACTTGTTGAGGTAATATTTTAAATATAAAATAATATAATAATATATATATATATATATATATATATTATATATATTATATATATATATATATATATATTATAATATATATATAATATATATATATAATATATATATATTAATATATATATATTATATATATATATAATATATATTATATATATATATATTTGCAAACTAAACATAAAGGCCATATTATTAGTTAGGGCTAGTTTTTAGGCACAGTGGATTCAGATTAAAGTTTAGGGCTCTTTTCACGGGACATATAAGGTCAACGCCCGCCCACTAAAATGAAGTATTTACCCTTTTTGATGGAGGGTACTCGAGCCGAATGGGGATCAGAGGGGTGGGACGTTATCATACCACCTGGAGATGGGATGGTCGGTAAAGGAACCCCGCGACACACATCAAAGACATAAAAGAGCGGGGATTTGCTCCACCGGAAGAGACAATAACACGACGGAAGAGGAGATTTTGGTCGCCCGCCGTAGTTCCTACTCTTAGAGGCCTGTAGAGAACCATGATCCTGAATCATCAAGAGAGGAGCAGAGTGCGGATAAGTCCGTCGGAGTATCTCGGTAAAAGATATAACACATCAATAACAACTCAATAAGTCCTCCAAAAAAATAAAAGTACAATGTTGAGCGGAGACTTTATTAGTCAGTCAAAGCACAAAACTGTGTTAATCGATCATAATCTCTAAGTAATCTCATAAAACACCAATTTTGGTAGGACATTTTATTTACTCTCATAATGTTATCATTTATGTGAATGGTAGTGTGAAACTTTTGTCTACTATAGGTTCTATATATTATATCTAATTATTATATATATTATAATATATATTATATATCTTATTATATATTATAGATTTTATATAATATCCTGGACGACCTGGATTGATAACCGGTAGGGGGTGTTCAGACAGATCCTCGCAGAGATAGCTAAGATCTTATAACGTGCTGATTGGCGGGGTGAAGGATTGATATGGCCACAAGTATGACAGACTCGCTTGGACATAGACGAGGAATATTCACGTATACTACCGGACACGCCAACTCCGCCTCGGGGCATTCGTTCATGCATATTGTGATCCTACGCTCGGATCGTAACTCTCACCATTCTGTATACATACAAGATATGTAGTGTCGACCTTGATATAAGCAGATTGGGGTTGGCATACCTTTTGCTGGGCAATCACGCGGAGGGCTTGTAACAGTCACCCGCGCAAGGGGTGGGTTGATCAAACGGTGATTGCTGAAAAGTATCCCAGAACCGGTGGTGGAAGATGCTGCTATTAAACGATTAGCAGGCGTATGAGTCGCAGGGATATGATCGTTCATAGGGAGTACTGTTATAAGGTTATACTCTCGTCTGTACTGTTGTTTGGCATCAATGCGACGTGGCAGGCTGTGAAGGGGGCGTGTGTTTGTGCTGCACATAGGACGTGTGGATGTATTTTCTATTATATAATTATTAATAATATATATATATTATATAATATATTATATATATAGTATATATATATTATAGTATATATATATATATATAATTATTTATTTAATTATACTCACCGTCTCACAATAACTTAGGTGGTGTCCATTGCAGGTCGGGAATGCTGTTGGCCTTTTTGCTAATGTTCCCATGCCAGGTTGTTCCATCTTAAATTGCAACACTTGAGACTTTCCCATAAACTTTCTTCTCCAAGTGATCCTTCTAGGGATTAATCTATTTCCTTTCTATCCATACTATCCCTTTGCTATTAATAGCTTCTTTTCCATCAACCAACCTCCATTTGGGTTTGCCTTTTCTTGCCTACCACTTCGCGACTTAAAACCTTCTTAGTCAATCTTTATTTTATCATTCATTCTAAAGCACGAGACAATCAATCTTAGTACTTGATTTGCTCTTTCCCATCAGACATTCTCCTATCGCACATATCCTTAATCCTTACATTCTAATTCTATCTTCTCTTTATTCACATATATTTGTAACTTTCAATTTCTAAACTTCAACTCTTTTTTCATTTTAGAGTTTAATTGCCCACGTCTCACATCCATTCAAACAGTGTTGAGAATAACAAGCGTTAGATTGATCTTGAATTAACTAGTTAATTTCATTTTTCGCATAATTCTCTAAGGCTCGCTTATACTCTTTACCTCGCAACCTTATCCATATTCTCTTCCTTCATGCCTCCGAAAGCCCCAATATCCGTTCTAGTATCTAAAAACTGTTGTCTCTGCTAGGCTTTCTCCATTCACCTTTATGATATCAACCAGATTGAGAATCGTCTCCTTTGGGTTTTGCACTAATTTTCATACTTTTAACTTTTAGTGAATTATATATATATATATATATATATATTATCTATAATATATATATATATATTATATATATATATATATATATATATATTATATTATATATATCTATTATATATATATATAATATATATAATATATATATATATATTATATTATATAGATATCCTGTTTTGAATAAAGTGATGTTACATATGTTCAGGCAGCTCATAGTTCAAAGAGGAATTATTTTAAACTTTAAGATGAAACTGAAATATAATTTTTATGCTTTATTAGAACAAAAAAATATAAAATTACATTACGTAATGTAACAGCGCAGTCATCGTTCAAAGAAGGAATTAATTAAAAATATATGAAGATAGTAAATTATCTTTTTTGTATTTTTCAAAATCTTATTTTCTCGATAAAGATAATTTTATAACTTAATTTAAGTTATTAAGATGTATTAACAAACATTTTAATATATCATACCATAAAAATTTTGCAACAGAATTAATGATTTCATAACTGTAAATGGAGAAGGAATTATAAATAGGAGTCGGAGCCGGAGCCGGAGCCGGAGCCGGAGCCGGAGCCGAACAACTTTAAAATGACTCAGCCGGAGCCGGAGCCGGAGTCGAGTAATTTTAAAATGATTTGCCTGCTCCGCAGATTAATATGTTATCACTTATAAGTTAACATCATTACGAGGGAAAATTATAGACTCTTGAGAGCTAATATAATATTTTGTAAAAAGGGAAAAATAGTTTGCTTTTTTTTTTTAGTTTTTTTTTTTTGCACCTGCATCTACTTTCGTTACCGCTAAATTAATGATTTTTTTTTTGTTATTTTAGATATAGACTTGCTAAGTATTCAGAGTAATTTGACTGTTTGTGGGCAAAATTGAAATAATTCATTGTGGATAGTTTTTTTTCCGATAT
>JABUQX010072334.1:17500-20000 GCA_015478945.1 Trachelipus rathkii
TATTATACAGTTTACTTATTACTTCCTTGCTCTTGTAAACAACATTGCGATTTATTATGCCCAGCATCTTATTAGCTTTATTTCTAGCTTCCAAACACTGCTTATAATCACACCTAAATCTTTTTCTTGGTCCACAGACTCAAGCCAATCCCCATTCATATCGTAGTTAAAACTTTTATTTGAGTAACCTATAGGTGAAGAACCTTACACTTTTACTATTAAAATTCATTTGCCATATATCTACCCACCGAAGTTTATCAGATCATTTTGAATCTTTATACAAATCTTCACTATTCCTAACTGAGGTGGCCACTTTAGTATCATCTGCAAACTTAGAAACCTTGCATTTAAGTCCCTGGTCTAAATCATTTATATATGAGGAACAATAGTGGCCCCAGCACTGAACCCTGTGGGACACCACTCTTCACTATTTCCCATGATGATTTATTCCCATTTAGTTGTACACACTGTTTTCTATTTCGCAACCACTCTTTAATCCAACTATGTACCACTCCACCTATACCACATTGCAATAACTTTTTCATCAGCCTTATGTGGGGAACCTTATCAAAAGCTTTACTAAAGTCTAAATATACAATATCAACTGGATCTCCTCGGTCAATGCAGTCAGTAATGTATTCCATAAATTCTAAAAGGTTTGTCTGACATGACCTACCCTTTCTGAAACCGTGCTGGGGTCGTACAATACCTTGTTATCTTATAAATATTTCTCTATATGACAGTAACTTTTCCAGAGACAGCAAAACAGAGATGTTAAGCTAACTGGCCTATAATTTCCCAAATCTTCCTTACTACCTTTCTTATAAATGGGCACAACATATGCTGTTTTCCAGTCATCTGGTACCTCACCAAATGTTATAGATCACTTAAAAATCAAATACAGTGCCTTTGCAATGCTGATACTACCCTCTTTCAGAATTCTACCATATATACCATCAGGGCCTGCAGCTTTACTTGGATCAATATGATCTAATAAACGTTAAATAACTTTATCAAATTCCAATTCTGTAAGTGTATTTATTTACATGCATACAAGAACTATTAGTCTCTGAACTATTATCTAATCTTTCCCTCAGTAAATACTGAAGCAAAATAAGCATTGAAAATGTTGGCCAATATATCTGAACTCACTAAATTTTCATCAATTTTAATTGGACAAATTGGTCCAATTCTTACTTTTAAATTTATAAGTTAAAAAACTTCTTCAGGTTCTTATTACTATTCCTTGCTAAATTAATTTCTGCCTCTCTCTTTGCCTTTCTTATTGACTGGTTAAGTTCATTTCTATTTTCCTATAATTTTCTAAATCATCTTCCCTATTACTACCCTTGAATATTTTAAAACATCTGCGCTTTTCATTAATTTTCTCTCTTATCTCTCTATTCCACCAAACAGGTTTTCTCTTCACCACCCTAATGGGTTTATCTTTAAAACATACTGACTGAATATTCATTAAAATTTGTAGAAAATTTTTCACTTGATAAAACAGTTCTGGTCTTTAAACTCTTTATCAGTCAGTTATACTAAAGCATGTCTCAGAAATTTAGGTAAAATCACCATTTTGGAAATCTAAGATTTTTTCCTTATTAACTTGCAATTTGGGCTCAGATATCACATTCATATTAAATCTAATTATATTATGGTCACTAAGTCCTAAATTCTCCTCAACTCTAACTTCATCCACCATACTTTCATCATTAGTTAATATTAAGTCTAATAGTGCATCATATCTTGTGGGTTCTTGGACCATCTGGGTCAAAAAGTTATCTAGTATACAATTTATGAATGCAGAACTACTACGGTCCATATTAGACAAGGAATCCCAATGAATGCCAGGAAAATTAAAATCACCCATTATGACTATACTTTTTTCATTACTGTGGCATGCTGTCTCAATTTCTTTCACAATTTCAGCATCTAATTCTGGACTCTGGCCAGGAGGTCTATAAAATGCCCCTATTCTATATGATTTATTGTATATAAGGATATCTACCCACACTGATTCAATATCATGATTAATTTTAAAGTCAGTCATTAGTACAGATTGAATATTGCTTTTAACATAAAGCGCCACACCACCACCCTTCTTTCCTCTACACTGGTATAAATAAAATAATATCCGTCTATTTCATATTCCTGAAAGGAGTCTCCATATAATTCTTCATTAACCCATGCCTCAGTTATGCAAATAATGTCTAGATTCTCATCTTTTTTTATTTCTAAGGCTATGAGCATTTGTGTAAAAACATTTGATACTCGAAATGCTGTTATTTTTATTGCTATCATCATTATTTAAACCTGTACCAACGTGGTTTTGTTACTCTCCCCACTAACCACAAAAGTTGTTATATTATTTGTATCAGTTTATTACCACCCCAACACCTAGTTTTTGCTAAAACCAGAGATCTAAACACTAGTACTGAAAAGCTCAACACTTTGACTCAGTGAACATCTGCTGCAAAGATCTTTATCCAGAAAT
>JABUQX010072334.1:25000-45000 GCA_015478945.1 Trachelipus rathkii
GAATTTATCATTTTACACGAACATATTAATTGTTATTTATTACTCATTTATTACATTAATTATACGTTTCAGGGCTACCATTTTACGCTGATTTCGAAAATGTATTCCTTTTTAGTGTAGCATTAGTAGTTTTTAAGATACATATGACGGATAATCAGAAACAGATATATATATATATATATATATATATATATATATATATATATATATATATCTATCTTATATATATATATATATGTATATATATATATATATATATATATATATATATATATATATATATATATATATATATATATAACTATATTTCTATATATATATATATATGCATATATATATATATATATATATATATATATATATACATATATATATATATATATATATATATATATATATATATATATATATATATATATATATATATATATATATATATATATATATATATATATATATATATAATTCTAATTGTTAAATTTAGTTTGAAAATGTCAAGGTATTTGTGGTTGTGACATATGGTCCATCTGAGGGTGATGTTGAGGAGAGTGCGATTTTCTGGGATAATCTGAATGATGCTTTGGATAGGGTGAGTGGGAGATTGATCGTGTTGGGTGACCTTAATGATTGAATAGGTGACTTTGAGGTGACTGGTGAAAATGAGAATGGTAAGAAGGTGATTGATTTCTGTGAGGTGAGATGTAAGTGTGTAAGTAATACTATCTATTCAGTGTTCATTGAGTGAGGGTGTGTTTATTTTTGCTCCCATTTTACTACTATAATCTGTGTATTTGCAAGTGAATTTAGTTAACAAATTAGTGTTGTGTATCTAACTGTGTATTTTAGAAATTTGTGTACTTATTATTGTGATTATTTCTGTTATTAATTTAATTTAGTTGAGTATTGGACTCAGTCAGTGTTTCATAGGTTAACAATAGGCTAGAGTAGTAAGAGATTTCCTGTATACTGTGTGTTTGCAGGTTTATTTGAATTATTAAATAGTTTTTCTGCATTTAACTATAGTCTTTAACAATTGTTATATTAATTTTGTGGTAATTTAAACTAAATTAAGTTTACCAGAGCTATAGTCTAAGTTAAGCCTATTTTATAATTTTTTATATAGACTTAGCCTAGGGCCTAGGCTATACTATATTCAAGCTTGTTTTAAGATATTAATTTCTTTCTAGGCCTTAGTGATATTTAGTAAACTGTAGTTGGTGAAATAATTGGTACAAGTTGGACTACTGTTAGGCCTACCATATATATATATATATATATATATATATATAAATTAGACTACTGTTAGGCCTACCTTATAATTTTTATATATCCCTGGCCTAGGCTAAGCTAGATATAAGCTTGTTAAAAATTTTAACTTGTTTTAAAGATATTAGTTTATTTCTTTTTAGGCTTTAGCGATATAAAATTTTTAACTTGTTTTAAAGATATTAGTTTATTTCTTTTTAGGCTTTAACGATATTTAAACTGTAGTTGGTAAATTGTAGGTACAAGGTAGTAAAGTTGATAATAATTTAAAGTATGTATGCTCTGTGTGATAACTGTGGGACTGTGAGAGGTGAATATGTGAATAACTGCCCTGCTTGTGTTGTGAATGCAGAGAATGTGTTGCTAAGGAAGAAGATTGCAAGACTGAGTGAAGATATGAATGAATTGAAAGAAGTTGTATTTGAGTTGAGAAAGGAGGGAAGTGTCAAGAAAAAGGTTAGTAGGGATGTCGAGGCGAGGAGGGAGCGGGATATAGGGGTAGATAGGAATAGTGATTCACCTAGGCAGGAAGATGAGGGGGAAAAGGATAAAGTAGTTGAAAATAGGTCTGCAGATGAATATAGAGTTGTAGGAATTAGAAATAATAGTTTAGGATGTCGAAAGTCAGTCAGCCTGTGACCTGCAGTAACAGGTTCAACTGTCTTCCAGATGGGGAGGGATCAGAGAGTGCCAATGGTAATGTTGAGTTTTCTAAAGGGAAGACTGATAAATTGCTAATTGGAGACTATGATACGATACCTAGATAGGACTTTTCAAAGTAAGAATAAAAAGAAACGATTGAGAGTGTGTTATCCAGGTGCCAGAGTGAGTGATATCGTGGATAGGATAGATAGAGACTGATTCTACAAATGTTGATTCAGATGTGATTGTGCATGTGGGTACAAATGATATAGGACATAGAAGGTCAGAAGAATTAATAGCAGATTATAGGAGATTGATTCAGAAGATGAAAGCTAGTGGAAGAAGGTGCATGATTTCTGGGATTTTACTTAGGTTAGGTGCAGGTCAGGAATGGGGGAGTAGGGCTTTAGGTGTAAATGAAAGGGTTATGTTTTTCAGAAAATATTAGGTTTTTGGATTTGTGGAGAGAATTTCTGGATAAAGATCTTTTTGCAACAGATGGAGTTCACTTGAGTCGTAAAGGTGTTGGGCTTTTCAGTACCAGTTTGGAGACTTGTTTAGCAAAAAACTAGGTAAAGTTGGGGGTGATGGGCTAAATCTGGATACGAATAATAGCAATGGTAACGGTAATAGTGGTGATATAAATAAAACTAGTGTTACAGGCTCAAATAAGGATGATAGCAATAAAAATAACAGCATTTCGAATATAAAATGCTTTTACACAAATGCTCATAGCCTTAGAAATAAAAAAGATGAGCTGATTAGTTATACCATAAATGAGAATCTAGACATTATTTGCATAACTGAGGCATGGGTTAATGAAGAATTATATGGAGACTCCGTTCAGGAATATGAAATAGACGGATATTCACTTTATTTATACCAGCGTAGAGGAAAGAAGGGTGGTGGTGTGGCGCTTTATGTTAAAGCAATATTCAATCTGTGTTAATGACTGACTTTAAAACTAATCATGATATTGAATCGGTATGGGTAGATATCCTTATGTACAATAAATCATATAGAATAGGGGCATTTTATAGACCTCCTGGCCAGAGTCAAGAATTAGACTCAGAAATTGTAAAAGAAATTGAGACAGCATGCCACAGTAAAGAAAAAGGTATAGTCATAATTTTCCTGGCATTCAATGGGATTCCTTGTCTAATACGGACCATAGTAGTTCAGTATTTATAAATTGTATACTAAATAACTTTTTGAGCCAGATGGTCCATGAACCCACAAGACACTAAGCAATATAAACTAATGATGAAAGTATGGTGGGTGAGGTTAGAGTTGAGGAGAATTTAGGACTTAGTGACCATAATATAATTAGATTTAATATGAATGTAATATCTGGGCCCAAATTGCAAGTTAATAAGGAAAGGATCTTAGATTTCCGAAATGGTGATTTTACCAAATTACGAGACATGCTTAGTATAATTGACTGGGATAAAGAGTTTAAAGACCAAAACTGTTTTATCATGTGGGAACATTTTAAGCAAATTTTAATGAATATTCAGTCAGTATGTTTTAAAGATAAACCCATTAGGGTGGCAAAGAGAAAACCTGTTTGGTGGAATAGAGATAAGAGAGAAAATTAATGAAAAGCGTAGATGTTTTAAAATATTCAAGGGTAGTAATAAGGAAGATGATTTAGAAAATTATAGGAAAAATAGAAACGAACTTAACCAGTCAATAAGGAAGGCAAAGAGAGAGGCAGAAATTAATTTAGCAAGGAATAGTAATAAGAACCCGAAGAAGTTTTT
Organism: Trachelipus rathkii; assembly: GCA_015478945.1. Taxonomy (NCBI): domain Eukaryota; kingdom Metazoa; phylum Arthropoda; class Malacostraca; order Isopoda; family Trachelipodidae; genus Trachelipus; species Trachelipus rathkii. The sequence goes on from JABUQX010072334.1 coordinate 28,672, forward strand.
TAGCTTTTATAAATTTAAAAGTAAGAATAGGACAATTGGTCCAATTAAAATTGAAAATTTAGTGAGTTCAGATAAGGAGTTGGTCAACATTTTCAATGCTTATTTTGCTTCAGTGTTTACAGAGGAAAGATTAGATAATAGTTTGGAGACTAATAGTTCTTGTATGCATGTAACAAATAGACTTACAGAATTTGAATTTGACGTAAAAGATTAAACGTTTATTAGACCATATTGATCCAGGTAAAGCTGCAGGGCCTGATGGAGATATATAGAATTCTGAAGGAGGGTAGTATCAGCATTGCAAAGGCACTGTATTTGATTTTTAAACGTCTATAACATTTGGTGAGGTACCAAGAGATGACTGGAAAACAACATATGTTGTGCCTATTTATAAAAAAGGTAGTAAGGAAGATTTAGGAAATTATAGGCCAGTTAGGCTAGTTGTAAAGGTTCTGGAAAAGTTACTGAAAGGTCATATAAATATAATATTTAGAAGATAACAAGATATTGATGACTCCCAGCACAGTTTCAGAAAGGGTAAGTCATGTCAGACAAACCTTTTAGAATTTATGGAATACATTACTGACTGCATTGACCGAGGAGATCCAGTTGATATTGTATATTTAGACTTTAGTAAAGCTTTTGATAAGGTTCCCCACATAAGGCTGATGAAAAGTTATTGCAGTGTGGTATAGGTGGAGTGGTACTGGTTGGATTAAAGAGTGGTTGCGGAATAGAAAACAGTGTACAACTAAATGGCAATAAATCATCATGGAAAATTGTAGAGTGGTGTCCCACAGGGTTCAGTGCTGGGGCAACTATTGTTCCTCAGATATCTGTAAATGATTTAGGCCATGGACTTAAATGCAAAGGTTTCTAAGTTTGCAGATGATACTAAAGTGGCCACCTCAGTTAGGAATAGTGAGGGATGCATAAAGATTCAAAATGATCTTGATAAACTTCTTGGGTGGGCAGATAAGTGGCAAATGAATTTTAATAGTAAAAAAGTGTAAGGTTCTTCACCTAGGTTACTCAATAAAAGTTTTAACTACGATATGAATGGGGATTGGCTTAGTCTGTGGACCAAGAAAAGGATTGATGTGATTATAAGCAGTAATTTGAAAGTAACTAATCAGTGTTTGGAAGCTAGAAATATAAAGCTAATAAGATGCTGGACATAATAAATCACAATGTTGTTTACAAGAGCAAGGATTATAAGTAGAAACTGTATAATGCTATGTTTAGGCCAGTAATAGAGTATTGTGCTAAGTTTGGGCCCCTTATTTAAGAAAGACTTAGATATGCTAGAGAGGGTGCAACGTAGAACAGGATGATTTCTGGGTTTGAGGTTAAGAGCATGAGGAGAGGCTGAAGGAGTTGGGAATGTTTTCTGTAGAAGGCGATTTCTCGAGAGGACATGATACAAGTCTACAAAATATTACATCTATTGATAATACAGAAACCAATAAATTTTCTTTGGTAGAACATGGACAGGTGACCATAATAAGAAAATTAAATGCCATCTTGATATTAGAAAGCATGCATTCAGTAATAGGGTTATTGATTTTTGGATCTGATCATGGAGGTGGTGGATGAATAGTTGAGCATTTGGAAGGACAGTTGGCATGGATAGGTTGGTATCATATAATATATTGATGAAGCCAAAGGGTTTTTAGTTATAGCAGTTATTAATGTTAGATAATGTGTGACCATAACTTAGTTATTAATGCATGTAGTTGGATGGTTTGGGTATATATATATATATATATATATATATATATATATATATATATATATATATATCTTTTATATAAATATAGATGTGTGCTCTTTTTGTGTATTTCTCTCTATATATATATATATATATATATATATATATATCATTAGTTTTGACTAAGCCAAATTGGGTGGATTTGTAGTTACATAACTACTGACAAACCCTAGGGTGCTCTGTGGATTTGCATGAGCATGTTGGTTAGTGGGTTGACTGGGACCGGTCTCGAGTAAGGCCCATGTGGCTTACCTGGGTTCCGACCGGGGCAGGAATTTTGCCGGGGCCGGGGCCAGGGCTGCTCTATTTTGGCCAGGGCGGGGCGGGGCCGGGACCGAGTTAGCTAAAATTAGAAATGTAAGTCAAAAACACTGAAAGTCTTAAAATTTAGGATGAAAATTAAATAATTTCAATTAATTAATAACTTTAATTATAAAAAAGAAATACATTTAATTAATTCAATTAAATAAATATTTTCGAAAGAAATTTTTAGAAAATAATTGATTTTCTAGAAGAATAAGTTGTATTTAATATATATTATATATATATATATATATATATATATATATATATATATATATAGATCGATATATATATACCTACATATATATATATATATATATATATACTATATATATATTTATATATATATATATATATATATATATATATATATATATATATATAAATATATATATATATATATATATATATATATATATATATATATATATATATATATATATATATATATATATATATATATATATATATATATATGATGTTTTTTTAGATTCTCTAGAGCAAATATTTACCAGTAGGAGGGCCTTATTGATGAAATTTCAAGGAATCAATTAGAAGATACAAAGGTTGAAGTTAAGAGAAATTATTAAATTTACAAGGTATTTAAATATATATTTTCTTGAGCTTTCGTTCCTAGAGCTGGAACCTCCTTCAGAAGTGATATATTATAAACTAACATTTGAAAAAAGCAAAAATTATTAAATTATGTTAGATTTCAAAGTTTGGATAATTTGATTTTTTTTTAAAATTGTGTGGTGCTCAGAATATTATTTTGTATTGTGTCAATGTTATAATCGCCTTTTTGTTTATTAAAATTATTTGAATTAATGATACAAAAGGATTCAGTGAGTTTACGTTTTTGTAAATTTTGTACATGTAAGATTGGTGTCATTTGGTTAATGTTAATGGAATGATTATATGTAGAGCGATGGAGTGTCAGGGAAGAATTTTGATTGTCATGTAGAAGGTCATGTTTGTGTTGATAGAGGCGGCGTTTAAGATCATGGGTTTCTCCAATGTAAAGGGAATTACAATCTTTGCAGGGAATTTTATAGACACATTGGGAGAGTTCCGTAGGAGGGACGGATTGATGAATGTGTGGTTTAAGGGTTTTTTTGAGGAGGAAGTGAAACGTAAAGTTTTTGGAAAAATATTTTTAATGTGGTTGAGAGGAAATTGAGGTAGAGGAAGGAAAGAGTTAGAATTAAAGGAGCGGTTAATGGGAGGATTGTAGTAGGTTTTGTTTGCCCTTTTTAAGGCCTTATGGATGATGTGAGTAGGATAAGAAAGTTTTTTGAAAGTGGAGGTTAGAAAGTTGAGTTCAGATTGAAGATAGGAGGGGGAGCATATGCGGAAAGCACGTAAGAAAAGGGAAGAAAGAGTGCCAATTTTAGTGTTTAGATTATGTGAGGAGAACCAGTGTATGTAAGAAGGGTTGGATGTAGGTTTTCTGTAAATAGTGAATTGGATAATATTAGAGGTGGACCAAGTCATGAGAGTATCCAGAAACGGTAAGGAATTGTTTTGAGAGTGTTCAATAGTGAATTTAATGTTTGGGTGGATAGTGTTTGTAAAGTGGGATGAGCTTTCCGCATGCCAGCCTCCTGTCTTCAGTCTGGACTTGGCTTTCCACAACCTCCCACTCAAAAATCAGCATCTACTCAGGCTGCAAAAAGACAAGCAAAAACACCTGTCACTGTCGCTCCTTAATTAATGCTCACTGCCACTCCCATTTCTGTTGACAATATTTCCAAAACACTGCGTTTCACTTCACTGATATCTTCCCTTAAGGCAGCAAGCACGTGTCAACCCTCTGGAACTCTCCCATGTGTGCAAATTCCCTGCAAATGCAATTCGATGGAGAAAGCATGATCTCAGCCTTTCTATCAACACAAGTATGACCTTCTGCATGGGCAATCAAGATAACCCTGACACTCCATCGCTAATGCAAGCGACAATCTACATGTACAAATACAAAGCAAACTCACTAATTTTATGTAATAATTCAAATAATTTAATAAACAGACGATTACTCATTGACACAAACGTATTCTGGCCACACAACCCACGAAAGAACTCAAGTATCAAATAATTTGTAATTTTGCTTTCAAATATTGGATTTATAATATATCGCATATGAGGTTCGCTCGAAACGAAAGCTCAGAAAGTATATGTTGCTTCAACATAGTTAGCATATTTATAACAACTTCAAACCTTTATATGCTGGTGATCATTCAAACTAAATCAATGCCTACTGACATATATGCTAACATAATATGTATAACCTTAGCATAATATATATATATATATATATATATATATATATATATATATATATAATATATATATATATATATATATATATATATATATATATATATATATATATTAATTCAATTAAATAAATAATTTTGAAAAGAGATTTCAGAAAATATTTGATTTTCTTGAAGATATTTACTTTAAATAAATAAATGCATTAATATTTTAACAATTATATTTATTTCCTTTTCCGAATTCGTTTGATATATCAAATTTCGAATATTTTTATGTTAAAAACTCGGAAAAATTATAATTTGGCCTCAATTTTAATTTGAAATCATAGTAAATACCAAAAAAAATTGATTATATTTAGGTATGTTTATATTTTGCATCAATTTATAACAAAGGAGTAATGGAATTAAAATATATTTTTTTATTTTGTTTGATTTGACCCTCTATTATTTAGTGTAAATTTACAGTTAACCCCGGTAGAAAACCCCGGTTTTGCCTGATTTTTGGCCGGGGCCGGGGCCGGGGCCCCGGTCGGTTCCTACTTCTTTCTGTCTCTATATTCTTAATGTCTTAATGTCATAAGTATATTAAAGTTGGTGTAGGTAAAGATGGTTTCGAAGTGAAAAGTATGATTGATTTTGTGTTGGTGAAGAAGGAGATGTTGAAGTATGTGATGAATGTTAAGTCAGTGAGGGGTTTGAGATGGGATTATCGGATCATTATATTGTTTTACATAAGATTTCGTTAGTTGGGGCTTGGATGGAAAGGAAGATGATTAGGAAGGAAGTGGGAAGAATTAAGAGTGAGAAGTGAACAAGGTAATAAGGGAAAGTATTTAAGAAAGCTTGCAAATAACTTAGTTGAATGTGAACAAGATGAAACTGAGCAAATCTTGCCCCAAATGTAGGAAGCGTTTGTTAGTAGCGCAAAAGAAGTATAGGGTTATGATAAAGTTGGAAGTAAGAATGTCAACAGTGAGTAATGGAATGAAGAGGCGATGCAAGTGGTTAAAAGTAAAACAGATGTGTAGTTGAATGTACTAATAGCCAATGATGAAGTTTCAAAAGAAAGATGTTTGAAATTATATAAGGAGGAAAAAGGAAAACTAAAAGTTGCATACGTAGAAGGAAAAATGAGATAACTAAATAGTTTCGAAGGAGGATGAATGTGAACTTACAAGGGAATAGGAAGCTACTCTGGAAGGAAGAGCGAAAGATTAAGAATGAGAGTAAGAGGAATCTGCATAAAATAATGAATAGAGATGAAGCTTTCGTAACTGATGAAATGAATGTGAGGAGAGTGTGGAGGGAACACTTCGAAAATCTGCATAGCATTCTCTGAAATGAAGAGGCGATAGCAAATGTGTGTGCAATAAGGAATAGATATTTTGGGGATGAGGCAATTAGTAAGGAAGAGGTAATGGGTGGAGTAAGAAAATTGAGGAATGGTAAATCCGCAGGGGTAGATGGAATTACTGGCGAAATGATCAAGAATAGAGGTGAGATGGTGATTTAATGGATTTGGAAGTTGTGTAACAAAGGATTTATGGAGGGTATAATTCCGAAGGATTGGATAAGAGCAGTAGTAGTACACCTATATAAAGGTAAGGGGAATAAAGGGAACTGTGGGAACTATAGGGGAATTAGTTTATTGAGTGTTATAAGGAAGACGTATGCTGGTATTTTGGTTGAAAGAGCACGTCAAGTGACTGTAGGACTAATTGGTGAAGAACAAGGTTCGTTTAGGAGTGTTAGAGGATGTGTGGATCAAATTTTTACATTGAAACAAATGATTGAGAAAATGAAAGAGAAGAAGAATAAATTGTATTTATGTTTTATGGACTTGCAACCGGCGTATGGTAGGATTAACAGAAAGTGTTAGTAACAGTAACAGAAGTTGTAAAGTAACAGGCAAGTGTTAGTTATATATGATGTTGTTGGTAGTCTTCTGAATGAAATCATAAGTACGTATGACGATAGTGAAGCGCGTGCAAGAATAAATGAAGTTGAAAGCGATTGGTTTATTATTAATGGCGGAGTTAGGCAGGAATTGCTTGTCTCCATGGTTATTCAATTTGTTTATGGGTGGAGTTATGAAAGAATTAGAGGTATAGGTGGTACGGAAAGGTTTTAGATTGAAGGGGAATGGAGGAGAGTTTAGGGTGCCCTACTTATTATATTCGGATGATTTGGTTTTGTGTGGTGAACCTGAAGAGAGTTTGAGAGGATTGGTAGAAGGGTTTGAAAGTAAATGTAGATAAGAGTAAGGTTGGATGATTTGGCCATATAGAAAGAAAGATGATAGTCGGTTGGTTAAGCGGATGTATAGTGGTGAGTGTGCTGGGAATCGACCGGCTGAAAGAATGAAGAAAAAGTGGATTGAGTCAGTTTAGGAATGATAGAAGGAGAGGAATGTGAGTTTGGCAGAGTCGAGAAGAATGATGATAAAGGAGTGAATGGAAGGGGTATGGCTATGAGCCTGGCCGAGGGGATAAACACCCACATTGACGAGATACCACAGTAAGTGTCCGTCGCATTCTCGTGAAACCCTAGAGGGGATTTTTCTGACTGCGACGAGTTTTCACTTAAGGGTAGGGGGGTGGATTTCCTTTCGACTAGTCATGTTGTTCTTTTACTATTCTATTTCCGGTGACTCACCTCACCCCAATCTGGGGAAAGGAGGTGGAATATATATATATATATATATATATATATATATATATATATATATATATATATATATATATATATATATACTATATATATATATATATATATATATATATATATATATATATATATATATATATATATATATATATATATATATATATATATATATATATATATATATATATATATATAAGCATGGAACGTTAAAATTGCTTGATTCAAATATTAGTCTTTTCCCGATAAATTCAGTAAATTCCTCCCACGTAAATATGAGTTGCTAAGTACTAATTTAGATAGATGTGATTTTTTCCTATTGAATTTGCTAATTTGTTCTACCTTCCCAAAAACTTTAATTGAAATTTAAAAATGTTAAACAATGTATAGGATACATAGAAGTCAATGGTTTTACGGTTTGTATGGGAGAGTCTCCGTGGTCAAGAGGTGTCTTCTCTTCGTTCCTCAAACCTTCTATCCGGGCTCCTACCCCATGCAGGAGAGCTCCTAATACCATGTTTTCCGCCTCATATTCCGTAAGCTCTTAAAACCAGGCTCTTGAAATCCAGTAGTGCAATACATATATATATATATATATATATATATATATATATATATATATATATATATATATATATATATATATATATATATATATATATATATATATATATATATATATATATATATATATATATATATATATATATTGAAAAGTTAAGCCCTTGTGTTAGGTTACCTAACTCGGAAATTTCACATTAAATTTTTTTTTTTAATTTATATTACATGCGTTATTACGATATTTGCACTACTTCTATATTTTAACACAAAATCTTCAAAGTTCACAAAAATCCAAAGCTTTCGCCTCTTTGACGCGAGGCCTCTTCAAGTGGTGAATGAACGAGAAACAGGAGCCAAACTTTTTTGAAATGTTATTTGATTGATTCTGTATTCTGTTGGTTTGACTTATTTTTTGCAGGCTCACTGTCTCTTTCATTAGGTTGATTTGTATTGGGTCCAGGTTCACTTCTCCCTTTTGTTTATTGAAATTTTCCCAATTTATGATGCAAAATGATTCTATTTGTTTTCTTAAATTGGTATCCGAGGTGTTGAAAATTTGGTTAATGTTGTTTATATTTATAGAGTGGTTGTAGTTGGTTCTATGATGTACAAGAGCTGAGTTTAAATTATCCTTTCTTAAGTCATATCTATGCTGGTATGTACGTCTATTGAGGTCGTTGGTTTCGCCATAGTACACGGAGTTGCAACCACTGCATGGCACCTGGTATGCGCATTCAATGGTGTCTTGGTTTTTAATCTTAGGGGATGAAACTTTTTTAAGAATATATATTCGATTGAGTAAAAAATATATTTTTTAGATATATATATATATATATATATATATATATATATATATATATATATATATATATATATATATATATATATATATATTTTTATAAGCACGCTTTATGTACTATATATATATATATATATATATATATATATATATATATATATATAAACGCGTGTGTTTTAATATTTGAATACAAAATCTAATAAATTTTTATCGATTTTTTAAAGCCATTGTAATGTTTTTTTTTTTTTTTTAAACAAAAGGAGTGGATATTTATATTCCCACAAAGTAAGGTTAAAAAGGTAATTAAAGCCAATAAGTTCTTTAGAAAATATTACCAATATTGGATTAAAACCAAAAGTAAATAATTTAGTAAATTTTAAAGTAAGGAAAGATTTAAAAGGTTTTGTTTCCTTTTTATTAATGGTTAGCGAAGGGGTGGAGGTCGGGGTTTGGTGGGGGTTTGGTAGGGGTTTGGTGGAGGGAACGAAATTTGATTTATTCAAATATCAAATCTAATTTATAAACTTTTATAAATTTAATAAATATTAAGTAAATTGAATTACTAGAGGAAAGAAAATATAATAAATGATTTTTTTTATTTATTTAGATATTTATGGTCTCTTGCCCTTAAGCTGGCTCCACACATGCGGAGTTTGTCGAATTCTTTGCCAAACACCGCATGTGTGTATGGGTCATTTTTTGCAAAGCTTTGCTCATTTATGTAAGATTTGTATATTTGGCAAACCAAGCAAATGAGCAAAGCTTTGCCAAAAATGACCCATACACACATGGAATTTGGGGATGTGTGTTGACTTCGATTCGCTTATGAGAAAAAACAAATGCAAAACGCAAAGATTCAAGGGTTTGACAAACACCACATATGTGGAGCCGCCTTATTAGGTAGACTCCTAGACTCTTGTGAGTGAGGCTTTAGATATTTCGAAAGCTTCTGACCGTGTGTGGCATATTTGTATACAAGACATCTTGGTGCGGCTTTCCTAATTAGTTTCCTAAGAAGTAAATTCATTCATGTTTGATCTTGGATGTTTGATCAGGCATTTTGGATGTTTGATCAGGCATTTTACGAAACCAAATTCAAATAGAGCATTACTGAAACCAAGCCACGAATTTTAATTAAGGACCTTTCTGAAGAAGTTATGGAAGTTGTTTTTAAAAAAAGTAGCATTTCTCTGGAAGTTCTATAAGACCTTTCCTACACAATAAGCAAACACATACACACGCGTATATATATATATATATATATATATATATATATATATATATATATATATATATATATATATATATATATATATATATATATATATATATATATATAAAAGATATATACAGTATCATATATTGTTTTATCGCTGAGTGAAGGTTAATAAATAATAATAGCTTTAAAAAGTTAATAAATTATTTTAGTAGGAAAGGTTAATATTTCTTTACCTTAAGATTAAGAAAGATCAAAACCCTCAAATAATTCAAGAAAAAATAACTATTAAATACACATAAAACATAAAAAGAGCTTTTTTGGGGCTATATATATATATATATATATATATATATATATATATATATATATATATATATATATATATATATATATATATATATATATATATATATATATATATATATATATATATCAGGCGAAAATGTATGATCTTAGGTATATGGAATGTCAGGGGAAGTAAATGTTGGGAAAGAAAAAAAAGAGAGGTGATGGATATACATTTGAAAGAGGCAAATTTGATTTGCTCACTGTGACTGAAACAAAGATGAGTGGTGTAGTGTGAAATGTGTGTGTGCTGGTGTGGAAAAGAGGGGGAGAGAAGGAGTTGCAATTCTGATGAGTGACTTGTCGTACAGAGCTATGGTAGACTTTGTGTGTGTGAGTACTAGAATTCTAATGATTAAATTTGAAAAGGTCAAAGGTATGTGTGGTTGTGACATGGTCCATCTGAGGGTAATTTGAGAGATAAGTGTTTTCTGGATAATCTGAATGATGTTTAGGATAAGGTGGTAGGGCTTCGGATTGATTTGTATTGCGGTGACCCTAAATGGTTGGATAGTAATCAGAAAAGCGATATGGTACAACAGGTGGTTTTGGGGTGGCGGGAGAAAATGAGAGAGGAATGGTGGAAGGTGATTGATTTCAGGAGATGGTATGTGTGTAAAGTAATACTTTTAAACACAAAATTATTCATAAAGGATATAGCAGGTTGGTGTATGAGATTGTATCGGTAGAAAAGTATGATTGATTTTGTGTTGATGAAGAAAGGGATGTTGAAGTATGTGTTGAATGTTAAATCAGTGATGGGGTTAGGAATGGGATTATCGGATCATTATGTTGTTTTATGTAATATTAAGTTAGTGGGGGCTTCAATGGTGAGGAAGGCGATAAGGAAGGAAGTGGGTAGAATTAAGTGTGAAAAGTTAAGTGAACAAAGTAATAAGGAAAAGTATTTAAGATCGCTCGCAAGTAAATCAGCTGAATGTGTGGAACAAGTTAAAACTAAACAAATCTGGGGAGCAAATGAAGGCTTGGTTATCAATATTGGAAAGAAGTATATTGGATGTGCTAATGCTTAGGAGTAAGAATATTAATAATGAGTATGGAGATGAAATTTTTGCAAGCAGTTAAAAGTAAATAAACGTGGTTGAGATATGTACACTAAAAGCCAGTAAGTTTAAAAGAAAGATGTTCGGAATTATATAAGGAGGAAAAAAGAAATAATAAAAGGTGCATGCGTAAGAGAAAAAAAGAGGTAAAGGAATAATTTGTAAAGAGGATGAATGGGGACTTACAAGGAAATAGGAAACTCTTCTGGAAGGAAGCGCAAAAGGTTGAGAATGAGAATAAGGGGAACTGCTTAAAATAATGAATGGGAATGGTGCGTTCGTAACTGATGAAATGGATGTGAGGGGAGTGTGGAATGAACACTTCGAAAATCTGAATAACATTGGCAGTAAGTAATGAAGAGGTGATAGCGAATGTGTGTGGATTTGATGATGCAAGAAGGAATAGGTATTTTGTGAATGAGATCATTAGTTAGGAGGAGGTAATGGGTAGAGTGAGAAAGTTGAAGAATGGTAAATCTGCAGGTATAGATGAAATTACTGGTGAATTGATCAAGAACTGAGACGAGATGGTGATTGATTGGATTTGGAAGTTGTGTAACAAAGCGTTATAGAGGGTATAATTCCGAGGGATTGGGGGAGAGCAGTAATAGTACCCTTATATAAGGGTAAGGGAGATAATGGTAACTGTAGGAATTATAGGGGAATTAGTTTATTGAGCTTTGTAGGAAAGATATATGCTGGTATTTTGGTGGAAAGAGTGAGTCGAGTGACTGAAGGACAGATTGGTGAAGAACAAGGTTCGTTTAGGAGTGTTAAAGGATGGGTGGATCAAATCTTTACATTGAAACAAATGATTGAGAAAATGAGGAAGAAGAAGAATAAATTGTATTTAGATTTATGGATTTGCAACAGGTGTATAACAGGATTAATAGGGACTCTCTATGGCAGGTGTTTGTGATATATGGTGTTGGTGGTAGGCCTGAAAAAAATCAAAGGTATGTATGATGATAGTGAAGCGTGTTATGGTTGTGAGTGAGGACTGAGGACAGTCTTTGATGTGAAATTGTTAGATGGTGAACAGCTGGAGCAAGTGTCAGAGTTTAAATATTTTAGATATATGTTGGATGAAAAGAGAACGGATGATGCAGAGTGTAACAGGAAAGGTGTCAATGGCAGGAAGGTGGCTAGTGCAATTAAATCGTTGGTAGATGAAAAGGTACTAAGTCTTGAGTGCGCTAGGGTCTTACACGAAGGTATGTTGTTACCTGTGTTAATGTATAGTAGTGAGACTATGGTCTTGAATAAGAGCTATAGATCCAAAGTACAATTTGTTCAGATTTACAATCTTAGGGGGGTGCTAGGTGTGAGAAGAATTGATAAAATGAGGAATGAACGTATTAGAGAGTTGTGTGATGTGAAGAAGGGATAAATGAGAGAATAAATGAAAGTACGTTGAGATGGTTTGGTCATGTGGAAAGGATGGATGATAGTCGGTTGGTTAAGCGGATGTATAGTGGTGAGTGTTTTGGGAATCAACCGTCTGGGATACCGAAGAAAAAGTGGATTGAATCAGTAAAGGAATGCCTGAAGGAGAGAAATGTGAAGTTTGACAGGGAGGCAGCTGAAGAAGGTGCATAATAGGGAGTAAATGGCAGGGTTTTGTGAGGGGGTATTGTTGGCCCACCTGAGCCAAGGATGAACCACACATTGTCCCGAGATGCCGCCACAGTGAGGGTCCATCGCGGTCCCGTGAAGCTCCTGGGTGGATTTTCAGACTACAACGAGTTCTCTTTAATAGGTATAAAGGGGACGGTAAGGCTGGGCTTTCTTTTCGACTTATCGTTATATTCTTCATGCTTTTCTGTTTTTCAGTTGCATGTACATCTTTACCCCCACTCTTAAATTATTTGGATATTTGATGATATATATATATATATATATATATGTATATACTATATATATAACATATATATATATATATATATATCTATCCATATTTATATATACTACTATATATATATATATATATATATATATATATATATATATATATATGTAAATGTCTAGAACGTGTGTCGCACTACGAAAACGATACTAATCATTTTGGAAAATATACGAATCATTTTGGAAAAAAAAAATTTAAAAATATAATGAAAAAAAGTAAAAAGAATTGATATATATTTTTTTTTCACTTCACACTAAGCGAACAAAAATTATTAGGCTATGACAATTTATTTCCTTTTAAATTTGACTTATGTAACTAAAGTTTGTAAAGCATAATTATGAATGTAGGTACCATAACAGAAATAGTTTCAGACGATGATATTTTATTAGCATTTTTACAAGTTAATAACCTTATTTTAAAGTGAGAAAAATTGTGAAATATGTAAGAATAAATGTAGAATATTCAAGATAAAGGAAAAATTCTTCTTCAGGTGTTCGTCAAGAAATTGCAATAAATTCTACACGGTTTCGCCTGCGAATTTTTGGCTACATAACGCAAAACTGTCATACAAAAATGTACTTTTTTTATTTACATTGTTAATGAATGTACTTTAACTCAAATAAAGAGCATTCTTAATTTAAGTCAACAAACATGTGTAGACTGGTTAAGTTTTTGTCGAGAGATTTGCATTTTAGAATGCATGCAATTTAAAAAGAATAATTTTACTTCCCTTTACACTTTGGTATTACTTTAACTAAAGGTATACCATGGCAGAATTAAACCACGGAATGTGGCAGGAGTCAGGTCTCTCTAGTATCACTTTGGACGACAGGACTTTATTACACATCTATCCCCAAATCGGCTCGAGCCCCCTAAATGGGAAAAAATTTTTTTTTAATATTTCCGACGAATAAATGCATAAAAAAAAAAATAAAAAATAAAAACTTAAAATTTTCCGCTGATTCCAAATATATAATTTGTTTTACTGTAGGTGCTGCCGTTCTCTAGTTACATGTCAGCTTTAGACACTCTGACCATATATATATATATATATATATATATATATATATATATATATATATATATATATATATATATATATATATATATATATATATATATATATATATATATATATATATTATATATATATATATATATATATATATATATATATATATATATATATATATATACACTCTAAATATATATATATATATATATATATATATATATATATATATGTATGTATATATATATATATATATATATATATATATATATATATATATATATATATATATATATAAGTTCATTACTGGATGACCCGCGTTTCTCTGAGTCATGAAATTTTAGGTTATCTATTTACATTTTTGTTTAAATTTTTCATGTCTAGGGTAAAAAAAAATTATATAAATCTCTACTGATTTTAGTAAAGGTGAAGCAGTTAAAGTTTAAATTTACTTTCATATATATATATATATATATATATATATATATATATATATATATATATATAACATATATATATATATATATATATATATATATATATACCTCTATATATATATATACTATATCTGCTATATAGAGAGAGAGAGAGAGAGAGAGAGACAAGGTAAAGGAGCGATAACAAAAAATATTTTGTACGATTTTGGTACTTTATTAAACTTTATCCAGTTTAATAATATTTATTTTTAAGGGCATAATTCCAGAAAGGGCCAGGAGAATTATCTCGAAATGTATGACACTTACAGGAAAACCAAACCATATTTGGAATCAGCGTATAAAGCTTATTAACGGAATGTAAAAAAAAAACTCGAAAAGTACGACACTTATAACATATATGGAATCAGCGTATAAAGCTTATTATGTAAGGGTTTCACCTCTGTCCCCCATCGGCGAGCCCCTAAAAATTGAAGCTCAAGAGAGTATGTTGCATTTGCATTAGGGGCTCAGACGTTCAGGACAGAGGGAAACAAAGTCCCCCCGTCCGTCCACCTAAGCCAGAGACCCCGACTCCTGGTATCAATGCGGTCTACCCTTGGATGTATTCGTTGATTTAAATCATAAACGACTTTATTTAATAGCTTTACTTGCTGATTCCAAATAGTAATTTATTTTTGTAGTGTCTTTTTTTCGAGTTTTTACATTCCGGTAATAAGCTTTATACGCTGATTCCAAATATGTATTTGGTTTTCCTGTAAGTGTCATACTTTTTGCGAGATAATTCTCCTGGCTCTTTTCTGATATTTTGCCTTTTTAAGTTATTTGTAAAACGTATTTATCATTTAATTTTAATAATAAAACGTAATTATCATTTTATTTTATTTGAACGAAAATTCGTAACAGAGAAAAAAAAGTCCTCACAATTCGAAATAAGTTCATACAATTTTTAATAAAAAATTAAAAAAAAGGAAAGAATCTGAGCTTCACACCGAAAGCAATTTCTGGTCAATTATACTGCATTTTTAACTTTTTCAACATAAAAAAACTACTCAAGTTTGCGGGTCATCCAGCTCACATGTACCATATTTATATATATATATATATATATATATATATATATATATATATATATATATATATATATATATATCTACTTCTACTACTATATATATATATATATATATATATATATATATATATATATATATATATATATATATATATATATATATAAAATAATAGGAGGCCTGAAGTAATCTAAAACACAATGATTATTACATATATAATATAAGAGACAGTCTTCTGATTGTGAAGGGCGTTAGCTTTCGATCCGTGCTGGATCCTCTGTCCGACGCAGTGAGTGGAAGACTAAAAATTTTTTTATTAAGTTTAAATCAATGAAAAGTGGAAAATTTAAATCAATGAAAAAAAAAATGAAATAATTATGTATGTTGTGTTAAGATTTTTTTGAAAAAAGGTGTGGTGATCAATAATTTGTTAAGTGTGGGATCTAAAGAGTATTCGCCTTGTAGTATGTTATAGTTGGGAAGATTTTTTATACAAAGGGATTCAATTATTTTGCGTTGTAGGGGGTTGAGCACCTGTATGATGGGGGTCATGTAATTAAGGTTAATTTTGTGATTAAGTTGTGATCTGTGTAAGGTTAGGGCAGAATTTTGAGAATCTTTTATGAGGTCTTCGTTGTGTTGTTTTTTTCGTCTGATGAAATCATTTGTTTCTCCAATGTAGCAAGAGTTACAATTAAAACAAGGGATTTTGTACACACATTGGGAGATGTTTTGGGGAGTGTGAGTGGGAGGTTTGAAAATCCGTTTGAGAGAAGATGTATTAGAAGAGGTAAGTCTTAAAGATTCAGGTAAAGATCTTATGATAGTGGTATGAGGTACAAGGTATAAGGATGACTATATCTCTAAATGTAATGATCTTCTTCATGATAACACTTACACACTCCTCA
>JABUQX010072334.1:50000-53003 GCA_015478945.1 Trachelipus rathkii
TAAGAAAACATTCATTCAGTAATATAATTGTTAATTTTTGGAATGGTTTGGCGCAGGTGGTTGTTGAGTGTATTCCTTTGCAACATTTAAGAAAGAATTGAATTCCCTATTTAACTTTTATTTGTAGGAAAATTAAAATCCACCTTTTTTCTTCTTTTATTAAAAAAAAGCTCTAAAATGGCTTTAAGAAATCTATAATCTTTATTCAAGAGTTTGTATTTTAAAAGAACACACTCGTGCACAAATAATAAATATATATATATATATATATATATATATATATATATATATATATATATATATATATATATATATATATAAAAAAACACACTCTTCATATATATATATATATATATATATATATATATATATATATATATATATATCGCAAGAAAAGGAGAGAAGGCGATTTGAGTTGTGTGATTTCGAGGCAAATATTATTGTTGTGTGGATGATTATGTAGAGTGGATAGATGAAGGAAATGTATTTTTGAGGCATTGAAAACAACCAAATATTAGAGATACGAGAAAGATCAGATGTTAAGTGCTCGAGTGTCACCTTCAAGGTATCACCTATTTGCTGTTGAGTGCTTCAGGGTCACCCTCAAGGTATCACCTATTTGCTGTTGAGTGGGTTGTCTTTCCTATTGGAATGAGTAAAGAAGGGTAGAGTCGACGGCATAAGAGAGGAAAAGAGGTGAAGTGACAGACAGGAGAACATTAACGAAAGTAGAAAAAGTGTTGGATAGAACAGAAACATCTGGAACGCCACTATAATTCAGAGATTTAAAGGATGAACAATGGACGTCTACAACAGTAAATGTATAACGACCAGAATGGATGTAACAGGAGAGAGAGAGAGAGAGAGAGAGAGAGAGAGAGAGAGAGAGAGAGAGAGAGAGAGAGAGAGAGAGAGAGAGAGAGAGAGAGCGAACAGACAGACAGACAGACAGAGACAGATATATATATATATATATATATATATATATATATATATATATATATATATATATATATATATATATATATATATATATATATATATATATATATATATATATATATAAAATGAAGAGAGAGACAGAGAGAGAAAGAGAGATAGACAATGAAACGAAGAGAGAGGAAGAAAAAATAGAGAGAGAGAGAGAGAGAGAGAGAGAGAGAGAGAGAGAGAGAGAGAGAGAGAGAGAGAGAGAGAGAGAGAGAGAGAGAGAGAGAGAGAGAGAGAGAGACAGTCAAGCAGACAGAGAGAGACAGAGACAAACAGAGAGAGAGAGAGAGAGACAGAGACAGAGACAGATAGATAGATAGATAGATAGTTAGATAGATAGATAGATAGATAGATAGATAGATAGATAGATAGATAGATAGATAGATAGATAGATAGATAGATAGATAGATAGATAGATAGATAAAAAAAAGAGAGAGAGAGATAGAGAGATAGAAAGAAAAAAGATAGATGGGTGAATAGATAGACGAATTAGATGAAGGAGATCAGTATGAATGTAGATAGAAAGATAAAAAAAAAGAAAGAAGAAAGAGAAGAAAGAAAGAAAAAGAGAAAGGGGGGGAGAGAGAGAGAGAGAGAGAGAGAGAGAGAGAGAGAGAGAGAGAGAGAGAGAGAGAGAGAGAGAGAGAGAGAAGTTTTGAAATTACAGCTTTGTTCGAGACTCTACCGAATGTTTTTGATATGTCTAGCGTTACATCATAGGATTCACAGAAATGCCTGGCCTTTCTGAAACCGTGCTGGGAGTCATACAATACATTGTTTTCTTTTAACTATTTCTCTATATGACCTTTCATTAACTTTTCCAGAACTTTTACAACCAGAGATGTTAAGCTAACTGGCCTATAATTTCCCAAATCTTCCTTACTACCTTTCTTATAAATAGGCACAACATATGCTGTTTTCCAGTCATCTGGTACCTCACCAAATGTTATAGATCGCTTAAAAATCAAATACAGTGCCTTTGCAATGCTGGTACTACCCTCCTTCAGAATTCTACCATATATACCATCAGGACCTGCAGCTTTACTTGGGTCAATATGGTCCAGTAAAGATTTAATATCTTTTACCTCAAATTCAAATTCTGTAAGTCTGTTTGTTACATGCATACAAGAACTATTAGTCTCCAAACTATTATCTAATCTTTCCTCAGTAAACATTGAAGCAAAATAAGCATTGAAAATGTTAACCAACTCCTTATCTGAACTCACTAAATTTTCATCAATTTTAATTGGACCAATTGTCCTATTCTTACTTTTAAATTTATAAAAGCTAAAAAACTTTCAGGTCCTTATTACTATTCCTTGCTAAATTAATTTCTGCCTCTCTCTTTGCCTTTCTTATTGACTGGTTAAGTTCATTTCTATTTTCCTATAATTTTCTAAATCATCTTCCCTATTACTACCCTTGAATATTTTAAAACATCTACGCTTTTCATTGATTTTCTCTCTTATCTCTCTATTCCACCAAACAGGTTTTCTCTTCGCCACCCTAATGGGTTTATCTTTAAAACATACTGACTGAATATTCATCAAAATTTGCTTAAAATGTTCCCACATGATAAAACAGTTTTGGTCTTTTCGTACTAAGCATGTCTCGAAATTTAGTAAAATCGCCATTTCGGAAATCTAAGATCTTTTCCTTATTAACTTGCAATTTGGGCCCATATATCACATTCATAAATCTAATTATATTATGGTCACTAAGTCCTAAATTCTCCTCAACTCTAACCTCATCCACCATACTTTCATCGTTAGTTAATATCGTGTCTTGTAGGTTCATGGACCATCTGGCTCAAAAAGTTATCTAGTATGCAATTTATAAATACAGAACTACTATGGTCCGTATTAGACAAGGAATCCCATTGAATACCAGGAAAATTAAAATCCCCCATTATGACTACACCTTTTTCTTTACTGTGGTATGCTGTCTCAATTTCTTTCACGATTTCCGCGTCTTATTCTTGACTCTGGCCAGGAGGTCTATAAAATGCCTCTA
>JABUQX010072335.1:0-15000 GCA_015478945.1 Trachelipus rathkii
TGAGGGACTCCACTATTGACAGAAAAAGAAGAAGAAGTCCCTCCATCAAGCCATATGCTCCGATGCTTTAGCGACTTGGAAAGAAATAGCTAGACATAAGTTAAGCAAAGAGATAGGAAGGAAATGGAAGGGGAGCCTTTGGAGAGCAATGATGCCGTGCCATATACCCGGTCAAAATAATGCTTTTGGATATGTCAACCGCCACTACGCAAGTCTCCCAGTAGTTCCCTAGAGCGGAAAACCATAAATTCGGTTAAATAGGAAAGTATATTTCCAGTAGATTAAGAATATAAGAGACAGTAAAAAGCCACATGGGCCTTATCAAGACTGTCCCAGTCAACCTACTACCACAACATTTGCTCAATGCGAAATTACACACAAAGCACCTAAAGGCTTGTCAAATGTACTGTACTACAAATTCCATCAATTATAATTGGCTTTAGTTATCAAACTAAATGAATAATAATAATTATTATTGATGCGCCCAAACCATTCCACAAATCCACCAATTTTGCTTAGTCAAAACTAATGATATATATTATATATAATATAATATTATATATAATATAATATATATATATATATATATATATATATTATATATATTTAAATATATATATAGTATATATATATATTAATAATATTATATAATGATTAACCTCAATAAACCATCCACTGCATTATATAACTAAAAGTTATGGTCATCTAGTTCCATTGCTAGCCTAAACATTAATAATAATCTTAATCTAGTAACTAAAAATTTACTGCTGATAATCACACCTAAATCTTTTTCTTGGTTAATCCAACATAGACACTCAAGCAAACCCCATTCAATTCGTAGTGTAAACTTTATATATGAGTAACTCAAGGTGAAGATCTTACACTTTTTACTATTAAAATTCATTTGCTACTTATCTTGCCTCACATGATATTTTTCTTATTTTTTATTAGCGTTAAAAATTTTTTTTGTTCCATTGGAAAAATAATTTATTAATTTAATTATTTTCCTCTTTTTCATAATTCATACAGCACCCAAGAGTTTATCAAGATCATTTTGAAATCTTTAATGCATCTTCACTTTATTGCTAACTTGAAGGTGGCCAATTTAGTGATCAATCTTCAAACTTAGAAAACCTTAGCATTTTATAATTTCCCTGGTCTAAATCATTTATATATATTGAGGAACATATAATGGCCTAACTGAGCAACTTAGGGAACCCTGTGGGACCACCCTCTTGCACTAATATCCCCATGATGATTTAAATTGCCATATTGGAGTTTGTAACAACACTTGTTATTCTATTTTTCGCAACCACTCTTTAAAAACTCAAACACATGTTACCAACTACCACCTATACCAACATAATTGTCAAATATACTTCTTCATCTAGCCTTATGTGGGTGAACCTGTATCAAAAGCTTTTACTAGAGTCCTAAATATACAAATTCATTATAAAATATGTACTCTATCAAATCTCCAGTAATGTATTTTTCCATAATCTAAAAGGTTTGTCTGACATGAAATACCTATCCACACCTTAAAATCTGAAAACCTGTGGCAGGGAGAGTCATACAAATACTATGTAATTATCTTCTAAATATTTCTCTATAATTGACCTATTTCAGTAACTTTTTTCCAGAACCACTTATTACAACCAGAAGATGTTAAGAACTATACTGAGCCTATATAATAATTCCCAAATCTTCCTTACAACCTTTGTCTTATAAATAAGGATCACAACATATCACATTTTCCAGGTCATCTGGTACCTAAATTCACCAAAGTTAAAGATTCGCTTAAAATCAAATACAGTGCCCTTGAAAATGTCTGTAATTAACTAAACCTCTTTCAGAATTCTAATCAATATATCCCATAAAGACGAGGCTTTACCTGGATCAAATATGGTCTAATGAAAACTTTAATATCTTTTACGGATTGTCAAATCGCCAGGAGACTTTTGAACACCAAAAAGCCGTACTAGCGCACTCGGAAAAAGATAGAGATGGTAATATCGATTCTAGATGGTCTAATAATGTGAGAGTTGAGAAAGGATTTTTTAAATATCTTTAGATAGAATATACAATGTGTGGAACTATATGGGCGTAGTTTATGAAGGATCAGAGCGGCTTCCTTATTTTCGGAATAGGTTGGACATGGCGTGCTTCCAACACTGAGTGAAAAAATGTGCTAGTATTAAGACAGAGAATAGTAAGTTGAACGACGGGGTGGTTGTAGCAGGCAAGCACATTCCCATCAAAACTCGGATGCTTTTTCCACCCTGTGTTAAACATATACTAAACTATATATAATAGACTCGAGTAAATTATAAACACATTTTGAGCCATATGGAGGAGCGTTTAGGAAATTAAAAAAAAAAAAAAAAAAAAAGTTTATCTCTTATCGAATCGAATCTAATACAATTTTAAAATATCTGATAAGAAAATATTTTATAAACTCGTAAATTAAGTTAACGGTTAACGGATGTGGGGGGAAAATTTAACTCGTTAATAGACCGTTAATTTTTTTCGAAATAAACGAAAGCGGTTAACGAGAAAATTAACGAGTTAATTAAAGGATTAACGCTTTAACGCGTTAATGCCCACCTTTGTAATATATATATATATACTATATTTATATATAATATAATATATATATATATATGTTATATATAGCAATACACTTTTCAAATTTTTTTTTCTTTTATCAGAATATATGGAAGTAAAGACTTCTATTAAGGATAAACTACATGCCATTGAGTCTTGTCCCTATGCTGATGAACACGGATCTGATTGTAATGATTACGATGAGGTCGTTGCTGCACATAGTTTGCGAAGTGAAAATCATCAAGATTTAAGAAGTGAATATCATGCAGTACCCCGTTTAAATGCTTTGCTTCCTAAAATTGATGCTGCCTTCGCAAAGTTAGACATTCTAATAGCTAGAAGAAGAGGAAATCATGAAGATTCATTTTGACAGTGCTCACTATGCCTGACCTCTTTAGAAGAGGAAATCAATTCTGAAGATCGGCAAAGCTGGAATCGGCTTCCTCTTTCGCAAAACTCCCTCGAAGAGTGAATGGCTCGAACAATTCTGGTATCGCTGATTCCCTCCCAAGAGCAGAAAATAGTGGGGCTTACAATTTGATTCCTATTACCACTTCTCATACTATAGGAGAAAATTATGAAGATTCTACTACTTTGAATAGAGAAAACCGCGAAACTTCCGGTTCGAGCCAAGATTCCGACTTGCACATCTTTACGTTAACTATTGTAGATAACTGTGAAAACCATCCTACTTTCTCTGATGATTGCAATCCTGCTTCTGATTTTGCTTCTGATCTTGCTTGAGCTTGTGCGGTGATTTTTCTAACTGCTGATAGATTCGGTTTTCTTTCTCCTACTGTTGCTGATGATGACCCTTCAATCGGAAGGGAGAATATCGAAGAAAGGTTTCCGGAAATGTTTAATAACAGATTTGGAGAAGAGGAATCAGCTGAAATGATTCGCAACATTGATTTAGGAGACTCCTCCGATGATTATCAATCTTCGGACTCCTCTGATAACCCCCAACATTACGGTTATCATTGTAATAAATATTCAGATAGGTGAATATTATTGAGTTGAAAAGTTATAAAGAAAATAAATGTCAAAGTTATTATTATTATTATTATTATTATTATTATTATTATTAATTATATTAATTATTTTATTATTTATTATTATTATTATATTATTATTATTATTATTATTAAAATTAGTATTATTATTAAAATTAGTGTTAATTTTATTGATTGATTTTAAAAATGCATGTTATAAGTTATTATTATTAGATATTAATTAAAACAAAATTAATTAACCTTGAAATCATATATCTAATAAACTTTTAATTATTTAGAAATTTAAATAAAAAATATTAATAAAGTATAAGAAATATTAATTAAATTATTATTATTATTATTATTATTATTATTATTATTATTATTATTATTATTATTATTATTATTATTATTATTATTATTATTATTATTATTATAATTATAAATTATACTAGTATTATTTTAATTAGAAATGAAATATTAATATAATTTATAATTACAAATTAATAATTACAATGTATATTTAATAAATATTATTATTAATTCATTATTATTATTATTATTATCATTATTATTATTATTATTATTAGTTAGTAATATATTGGAATTAGTATTATAATAATTATTAAAATTAGTATTATTATTAAAATTAGTATTAAATTTCTTGATTGGTTTTAAAAATGCATGCTGTATGTTATTATTATTAGAGAATTATTAAATTATAATTATTATTATTAAATTATAATTATAATTATAATTATTATTATTATTATTATTATTATTATTATTATTATTATTATTATTATTATTATTATTATTATTATTATTATTATTATTATTATTATTATTATTATTATGAATATTATTTTATTATTATAAATTTATTTGCTCAATTTATGTGGAAGATTATTTTGAATATTTATTATTACAAAGTTGTGAGCGAATATCTATTATTATTATGGATGTTTTTAATTTGCTTTTTATTTAATAGAATAAAAAATATTTTCATTTTTCAATCAATGTTTTTTTTTTTATCACTATTATTTCTTTTGTAATATATTATGTGGTTGTTCCGTTGTGGTGTAAAAATCCCACTTAGGGAGGGAGGCGTAGTAATCCCAGCTGTGATTTAATGTCGTTTTGTGTATTGTTAACCTGCCTCGATCGGATCCTTTCAAAATCATTTTTTAAGACTTATTATTTGTAACGTCATCTCAAATAATAATAAAAAAACAAAACAAAACTTTTTTTTAAGTCTAAAGTTGTGACTTATATATTTGTGTAATAGTTAATCTTATCTATCTATCTATCTATCTATCTATCTATCTATCTATCTATCTATCTATCTTATATCTATCTATCAATCTATGGATGTCAGTGGCGGCTTTTGAGGGTAGGCAGAGTAGGCAACGCCTACTTGCCTTGTGAAAACTAAAATTAAAAAGTCAGCATATATATTATTATATATATATATAATATATATTTATATATATATATTATTTTATATAATATATATATATATAATATACTATATATATATATATATATATATATTATATATATGTATATATATATATATATATATATATATTATATTTTTTCTTTCGAACGCTCACTCAATAAGTCACCGACATATATAATTTACTCGATTCCCTTTTTTAATATTAGCGATTGGTGCCAACTGTTATTTCTCTGAGTCAAAAAAATAGTTCCTTTTCCTATATGGCAAGGCAAGTTCCGTATTTGCCGACCGACTCAATTAGCAGTCCATTTTTTTATCCAAGAATCCCAATTTTAAATTTCATTAGCAAGAAATAATAATAATATTAATAATAATAATAATAATAATAATAATCTAATAAATTAATATAATAATAATAATAAAAATAATAATATATAATGATAATAAGTATTAACTTTATTTAATTTTATTGTATTTGATAGTCTCTTATACGACTTATTAATTCATAAATTCATATAGTATTGACTCATTCTTCCGACCATAGTCACGCATACTCGCTTGAGTCAAGACCTCCCTTCCTAGGTCTAGTAGTCATATATTTGTCCTCGGCAGACCATAGTTTTATTTTCATGTATATGAAAGATGTTTCTGTGTGGAGTTGAAGTTAGTAATAATAAGATAAAATAAATAATAGTTATTTAAATATTTTAAATTATTACTTGATTTTGTGCTTGCTTGTTTTTAATAAAATTGAGCTCTTAGTTTTTATAAATACGGAGATATTGAATTCGTATTCGATTTATGTTTCAAATTAAATTTAATTTTTTTCCCTTTGTTTTCATAAAACCTAAATATAATATATATATATATATATATACTCGAATATATATTTCCCAATATATATATAAAAATAACTATAATATAGTAATATATATATAGTATATTTTATTTATATTATATATATATATATATATATTACGTATATATTATATATTTATATATATATATATAGTATATTATATATAGTATATTATATATAATATATATATATATTTAATATATTACTCATTCCCTAAAAAAAATAGATTTGGATTGTTAAATAAAAAAGTAAAATAAAAAAGTCAAAATTTGAAATTGTAGGAGGTGCAGGTACGCCTCACGGAGAATTTCGAGTCATATGTGAAGATAAAATGTTCAAAAATTCTCTTCCTCTGGTGCAAGGGGATGAAAACCCACCTTCCAATCATATCATTTCCGTTTCCTGAAGGGTGGGACGTTTATTTTTGTGAATAACTTATCTCCCCCAACATCATCTTGCAATCCTGCAGGAAAATAAAGTGATATGTTAAATAAATGAACAAAATATAATATATATATATATATATATATATATATATATATATATATATATATATATATATATATATATATATATATATTATATTAAATAGATAAAAATATATAATAAATATATGTTATATAATATATTATAATATAATATATAATACATCTATATTATATATATATATATATATATATATATTATATATATATATTATAATAATATATATATATATAATATATATATATAATATAATAATACACTGCAAATATTCCGAGAGAGTGAATGAATCTCCATAAGGAGTTAAATAAACTCTTAAAAAGTGCCCATATATGCAGCCTTTTTTTTAGAGTTATCGTAACTCTTAAAAAGGAGTGAATTTCCACTCATAAAACGATGACAAATAAACTCTCTATGAGAGTTCCTGTAACTCTTTAAATGGGGTGAAATTTTACTCACGAAAAGTTGATAAATAAACTCTTAAAAAGGAGTGTATTTTCACTCACGAAATATTGACAAATATACTCTCTATATGAGTTAACCTTAACTCACGAAAGGATGCCTACTAAACTCTCCATGTTAGTTTACTGTACTCTTTTTAAAGGAAACCAACTCACTCATTTATTTAGTTAGCCTCACTATTAAAAAGGTGTGTAGTGGACCTCTTTTCATTTAAATGCTCTATTATATATATATATATAAATATATATATTTATTATTATATATTAATATAATATATATATATATATATATATATATATATATATATATATATATATATATATATATATTATATATTATATATATATATATATATATATATAATATGTAGTATTTTTTTATAAAACAAACCATATAAAAAATACCTATGAGATCGCACTAATATAAAAATATAACCAAAAAAATGAATAAAAAAAATTGAATAAAAAAAATTTACATTATATATATATATTATATATATATATATATATATATATACATTAAAAATGTATGTATATATATATTTTTTATATATATATATATATATATATATATATATATATATATATTTATATATATATATATAATATATATATATATATATATATATATATATATATTATATATATTATATATTATATATATATATATATACACGGTACAAAGCATTTTTAAAAAATATGTTTAGTCGTCGACAAAGACCAAAAGAGGAATAAAGTTAAGTAGATGGTTATAGTTGAGGAAAGTAATCTAGATGTGCCTGCGGGAAGTAATCACTGTATTTTGTCGGCTGCCCCTAACCCGTTAGGTTTAGCAAAGCTATTATATAGAATAAATAAAGCTGAAATACAATTTAATCTGTGAAGTAGGATGCAAAACCTTAAAATAAAATATGCCATCAGTATCAAGATTGTCTGTGGAACTATGAATTGAATATTGAATGAAATCTTCCAGACTACAAATATCTAATAACTCGAACTCTTTTGATCTCTCTACAATGCGAGTGAAATTTTCTGAAAAATATAAGGAGTACCAAGCTCTGACGTGGAAGTAATTAACTCTGCTCTTACAAGCTATTACATTTATTATCTCCCCAAATTTCAGCCAATCATTCTGAAACCCGATAAATATTACAGAGCCACATTTGAACATAAGGAACATGAAGCACCTTGAAATCTCTTTATAACATTCTGTAAATTATTGTTACTCTTAAGAAAATAACTTTGTATTTTTTCATTATTCATAAAAAAAGTTAAGTGTTTTAAGAATTGGAATGTAGGTAAATGTGCTACTTACTACTACTGGTTCAAAGTATTTATTTCTTTTTATTATATATTGTATCTTGATATGTACCAATTGCAATATCTACACTCTACTAAATTAAATTTCGCTATAAAGCATTGAAGCCAAAACATGTTAGATGTATACTTACTATTAATGCTTTCAAGATAAAAAAAAAACATCCAAATTTTCATTATTTTTACAAATATCACTGATTTTGCTAAGTAAATTACATGTATAACTCATTATTTCGTTGGCAACTTTTAGAGGAATATCTTTAGAATAAATATATGAAGCAAAATTTGTAATTTCATTAAAAAGTGATTCTTCTGTATCATGATTTTTAGAGACAAAGTAATTCTGTTCACAATAACTTTGATTCACACATGAATTAACTATATTTTCTTTGAATACTTCAGATTGCTGATTCTCATTTTCATTATGTACATGATTTTTTTTGATATGGTTTATAAATCCTCTATATGAGTAAAAATGCTTATTACAAGCATCTTGAATACAATACAAAGCATTTCCATCAAAGATCACATGGTGAAATTTTAAGTGATTTACATATTCCTTACTATTAACGAAGTATTTATGGCATTTAAAGCATTTAAACATTTTGGCTAAAATAAAAAAATATGTTAATGTAACAAATTCTAACGTTAATTGAAAAATTAAAGAAATATAATTAAAACATTATAAAAATTGTAGTTTGAAGAAAAGTCAGCATAGGACTAAAGCATTTCTCGTAGGATATACGAGATACGTAGTGGCACTTGAACAATTCGCCAAATGCACCCATGAAAGAATCACAAGAGGTGCGAACACACAGCGAGTCAATGAATTGCAACTAGAAATGGTTGAGACCCCATAAAATCTTCTGCGATAGTGCTTGAAGGAATTCCAACCTGAAAAAAAAAATCAATAGTAATATCAACAAAATTAACTTTTTCTTCTTCTTCAACCACCTGCTAGGCCAAACGGAGTTCAGAAAAGCATAGTTCCGGAAAACAAATAGTAGAAGGGTATGACTACGTCAAAAGGAAAAGCACCACCACAAACCACCCATTTCATTACCCCTAAAGTAGCCAGGCCCGTCGCAGCAAAGATATCCGCCTGGGTTTCCCCTTAAAGTGCTCAAAATTCATAATAGTAATCGTCAAATGTAGGGTTTTTCATTCACAAACAGAGGCTAACCCGCCCCCATCACAAGCCTCCTCAATCACTCTATCATTAATCTTCTTACTTGAATGAACTCACATTTTCTCCTAACATTCCTTCACTAGGTGTTTACCTTCTCTTCCTCACCAACCGGACGGGTTCAGGACATTTATATACATCCACGTTTTACCAAACAGCTATCATCCATCCTTTTCCACATGACCAAACTCACATCTTATATCTTTCATTTTGTTCTGTCATTTGTTGTATATACACCACTGTACGTATAATGAAATTCATTCCCTAATTTGTCAGTTTTCTCACTCAGCGCTTGTGGTTGTCCATTTGAACAGCCTGCACCTTAGATCTATACGGTCTGTTCCACACCATGCAATTTCCTGCCATACAATGGCTTACCGGTACTAACATACTCTTAATATAAATCTTGACACACAATCCAGACTTAGTCCTTTGTATTCACCACAAAGGTTTAAATCAGCTCACTCTGGCTTTCTCATATCGTCATCCGTTTCCCATTTCATCAACATGACCCCAATTATTTGAACTCAGATAACTTGCTCACTTTATATTCATTAAACAAGAATTCTGCATGGCATCTCTTTCTCTGTGAAACATCTTCTCATTTTCAGACCTCTCTTTGCATGCCTATAGTATGTAACCAATCTACTCAAACTTTTTCTGATTCACTACAAAAAAACCAGATCCTCTGCGCTACAATAAACAAGGGTACTCTCCACTCCCACCACTTATTCTCTGTCACTACCCATACTGGTAGGTGCCAGTGATTCTTTAATTACGTGTCTTATATTCAGGCTAGTAACCATGGGGACATAACATCATGCACCTCACACAACTATTATTCTGTTCGTTCACCTTCATCAATTTGTTCTCATACACGCTTCACTGTCATCATACATACTTTTACCACTACCACCAACACCATATAATATTAACACTGACCATAGAGAACATCCTATGCAGACATGTCATGCTTACAATTTGCAGGATCCCTTAAAACCCCATGAAAACAATTTCATTTTATATGTTTGTTTCAGCGAGTTCAGATCAACACACCTCTGCCACTTCCCTGAAGCACTTCGTTTCTTCCACCGTCCGTATCCTCCAGTCCCCTTTGGACTGAACTCTATCAACCAAAAATACCAGCATATATCTTCCCGACAAAAATATATATATATATATATATATATATATATATATATATATGTATGTATATATATATTCTTTATGTATAATATATATATATAACAATAATAATATATATGTATAAAGAAATTACTCATACCTTTATAACTATGTATATGTAATATATATATATATATATATATTATCCCGATGTGTGGGAGAAGATTCTTGTCGTATGTCCTCACTTGTCATGAAAGGCAGGCCTAAGGACGAGAGTGAAGTAGGTGGTTGTCTTTGCCAACTGCACTACTATCTCTTGCTAGGAATGCTAATGCATGCCTCGGTGGATGATCACATGCTGGCCTTCTAAATTTCGGCGAAATTTTATAGATCGATGTGGGTACATAGGGCCTTCAGGGCTTAATGTTTGGGAGAAAGAGAGGAAATTTGATGGATGTGGAAGGGCAAATTTTATTTTGAGTCTTTGTGACTGGAAACAAGGAAGTGAAAGAAACTTGGTGAGAAAATAGGTGGTGTGATGTGAAATGTGTGTGTGCTGGTGTGGAAAGAGACCAGAGGGAGAGAGAAGGGTTGCATTTGATAGTGACTTGGTGACACAAAACTATGGTAGACTTTATGTGTACAGTACCTAAATTCCTAATGGATTTAAAATTTAGTTTGAAAAAGGTCAAAAGGTATATTGGATTATTATTATGGTGCATCTGGGTTTAAATGTTGGAGCTGTTTTCTGGACAATCTCTGAATGATGTTTTTGGATGGGGTGGTAGGGCTTAGATTGATTGTGTTTAGGGGGCCTAGGTAGGTTGGATAGGTAGTCAGAAAAGAGAGATGGTATAACAGGTGGTTTTTGGGGTGTCAGGAGAAAAAGAGAATGGTAGGAAGGTGAGTTAACTTAATGTTAGGACAAGAGGTGTGTGTGTGTGTAAATAATACTCTTTAAAACACAAAGTATCCATAGAGTATGCTAGATATACTTTGATTTTCTAGGGATAATCTGAATGATGTTTTGGATGGGGTGAGTAGGGAGCTTCAGATTGATTGTGTTGGGGACCTAAATGGTTGGATAAGTGATCAGAAAAGAGATGGTATAACAGGTGGTTTGGGGGTGTCGGGAGAAAAATGAGAATGGTAGGAGGGTGATTGACTTCTGTGAGGAGAAGTATGGTGTGATGTACTTTCTTCGCTTACAAGAGAGTATCCTGCAAGTATATTTAGGTTGGTGTGGGTAAGGATGATGATTGAAAACATGATTAATTTTGTGGTGAGATGTTGAAATGTGGTGGATGTTCAAATGGTGACAGGATTGGGAATAGGATTATAGGATATTATGTGTTCTGTGTAAGTGGTTAGATGGGGGTTTTGGATGGAGGAAGAGATTTGGAAGAAGTGGGTAGGGTAAGGTGAGTTGAGAGTGAACAAGGTGACAGGATGAAATATAAGAGCAAGTGATGGATTTGAATAATGAACCAAGTTGAAACTGAACAAATGCTAACAGGATCAAATGAAGGAAAGCAGTTGCTAACTAGCCAAAGGAAGTAATGTGTCATTCACGTAGGAAATAAGAATGTTAACAGTGAGTGGTGGAACAAAGAGGTGATGCAAGCAGTTAAAAGTAAAAAAAGAAGCGTGGTTGAATGTACTAAAGGTCAATGATGAAGTTTCAAAGAAAGATGCTTGATATATAAGGAGGAAAAAAAAAAGTACTATAAAGAATTGTATACGTAGAAGAAAGAAAGAGGTAAATGAACAGTTTGGAAGGAGGATGAATGGGGACTTAGAAGGAAATAGGAAACTCTTCTGGAAAGAAGCGCGAAAGGTTAAGAATGAGAATAAGGGGAACTTGCTTAGAATAATGAATAGGGATGGTGCTTTTGTAACTGATAAAATGGATGTGAGGGTGTGGTGGGAACACCAGAGAATCTGTATAAATATGCTAATAAATAAGTGGTGATAGTGAATGTGTGGGTTTGATGGTGTAAAAAGAGGAATAGGTATTTGGGGATGAGGTCATTAGCAAAGAGGAGGTAATGGGTGTAGAGTGAGAAAGTTAAAGAATGGTGAATCTGCAGTCACCAGATAGAAATTACTGGGTAGAAATAGTCAAAGACAGGTGGATAATTCGTTGGTTGAAAGTTCTTAGTAATAAGTTACCATGGTATATTTCGGGGATTGGAGGAGAACGCAGTAATGGTACCCTCATGGGGTAGGGAGTAAGGAGACTGTAGGAATTATAGGAGGTGGTTGTCAGTGTTGTAGGAAATATAATATTTGGGTAATTTTAGTCGAAAGGGTGCTAGTCAGGTGACTGAAGAGGACTGATTGGCGAAGAACAAGGTGCGTTTAGGGTGGTAGAGGGATGGTGAGATCAGTCTTACGTAGGCAAGTAAACTAGAGAAAATGAGGAAGAATCTAGTGTATTTTGGGTTTATGGTTGCAACATGCGTATGATGGGATTGGCAGGAAGCTCTAAGGTGTTAGTGGTGGCTTCTGATGAATTAAAGGGTATGTATGACTGATAAAGTGAAGCCAGTATTATGAAATAGATAGTTTGTAAAATAGTTGGTTTAATATTAATAGCAGAGTGAGGCGAGAATGTGTTGTAATCCCCTTGGATTTATTCAATTTTGTATATATGAATTGGGTTGTAAAATTAAAGAGATGGGAGGTGGCAGAGTAATGGTGTTAAAATGAATTTGGATAATGGGAGGGGTGAAGTGGGAAGGTGCCTGCCTATTATATACGGATAATTTGGTTTTGTGTGTGGCGAATCTGAGAGTTTGAGAGGATTGATAAGAAGATTTGGCAGGGTGTGTAAAAGGAGATATTTGAGAAAGAAGTAAATGTAGATAGAGGAGAGTAAAAGTTATGGTTGTGAGGTGAGGACGGTCCTCGGTGTTGAGATTATGTTAGATAGGTGACGGTTGGAACAAGTGTCGAGTTTGTCGTTCTAATATGTTGGATGAAAGCCTTGAACGGATGATGCACAGGGGGTGTAGTAGGAAAGACTGTTGAATAGAGAGGAAGGTAAGCTGGGTGCAATTGGAAGTCCTTGGTGGATGTAAAGGACTAAGTTTGAGTGCGCTAGGATCTTATATGAGGCTATGTTTATTAACTATGTTAATGTATAAGTAGTAGAGACTATAGGTCTAGAATAAAGAGGAGTATAGATCTAGGGTTCAATGTGCTCAGATGGACAATCTTAGAGACGTGTTAGGTGTAAGAATTGATAAAATGAGAATGAACGTATTAGAGTTATGTGGTGTGAAGAAAGGGGTTAATGAGAGAATAAATGAAAGTACGTTAGAGATGGATTTGGCCATGTGGAAAGGATGAATGACAGTCGGTTGGTTAAGCGGATGTATAGTGGCGAGTGTTGGGACGACCGGCTGGAGACCGAAGAAAAAAGTGATTAGGTCAGTAAAAACGAATGTTTAGAAGGAAAATGTGAGTTTGGTGAAGGCAGGAAAGAAAGGTCGTATATAAAGGAATTGAATAGCTTGAGAGATTATGAAGAATATGGTTGTGGCCCACCTGGGCCAAGGGATGAACCCTTACATTGACGATCTACCATAGTGAGGGTCCATCGCTGTCCCATGAAGCTTTAGGGTGGATTTTCTGACTGCGATGAGTTCTCACTAATTAATGGTACTGAGTGGGCGGTAAGGCTGGGCTTTCTTTTTCGACATGTCATGTTCTTCTGCTTTTCTTTTCGATACTCGACACACCTTTACCATTGTTCGAGAAAAAATAAAGAAGATAAAAAGAAAAAGAAGTAGGTATATATATATATATATATATATATATATATATATATATATATATATATATATATATATATATATATATATATATATATTATATATATATATAATAATATATATATATATATATATATAATATATATATATATATATATATACTCAACTATATATCTAATAACATATATATGTCTATATATATATATAAAGATTGCTAACAGTAGAAAAACAATTTTCTTTTCGCGCTCTCAAGACTCAAACGCTCAGATTTGCTACCAACTGTTGGAGGCAAAAGATGAAACAACATTAAAATTAAAATTATTATTGCAAAATAATATTAAAATGAATATCAAAAATGATCAGATATCAATATATACACTGAATTATTCCTTATAAATTACAAAGAATACCTCCACTACCTCCACAAGCAGAATTTTCCTCAGCCTCACGGATACAATTGAACAGCTTTTCAAGTTCTGGGTTGCTCTTCGTATTAAACAACTCTGATGCAACTTCTACAACAGCTTCTTTAAACCTAGGCCATTTTGCTAACAGCTCATTTGAATGGTTAGGGAAGAGCAAGTTAAAATCTTGAAGAATCTTGAAAAGATAATTAAATTGTATACTTTAATGCATTCAATGAAAATCAACTGTAAATGAAAAAAAAATAATAATTACCAGTCCTCGTGTGTTCAAAAACCTCGGAAATCTTTTCAGTAATGTTTCTGCATT
>JABUQX010072335.1:20000-36746 GCA_015478945.1 Trachelipus rathkii
TCATTATTAGTGAGCCAGTTGCATAAATTTATTCAAGATTTCATTGATATACCTTTTAAATATATTTGAAATGAAAATGATAGGAAAAAAAAAAAAAATTATTTTAAAATTTAATACAAAAGTACAAATGAATGTATCTTAAATTTATGTGAATAGGTAGATTTAGAAATAGAATAGGAAGCGAAAATATAATTGCAAAACACAAATTAGAAAATAAAAAGACAGGTAAGAGCCACATCGGTCTATCAAGAAACTGTCCCAGTCAAAAAAACAAATAGAACCAATATCAATCAACCATTGTTCATTGCAAGATCACAAAGCCACCTTAGGGCCCTGTGTCAATAACTTACTTTAGCATAGTAGATGACCAAAAGTCTAAACATACGGTACTCATAACAATCCACAAAGTCCACCCTTGAGCGTTGTAAAATAACTATATAGTATGCCCACAAAGTCTTTACAAACTAAAAGTAAAAAAAAAAAAACTATTAAAAAGAGTACTTGCTAACCTACTACAAGCTTACATAAACTTTATAGTAAATATGCACAAAGTCGACACAAAACTAAAGTGAAAAAACAAGACTATAGCTAACAGTATTTTCTAACCACACTACACTTAATAAGACTTTACGAAACATTGAGTTAAAACCTTAATAACTACTTTTAACTACAACTATAATTTGGCTTAATTTCAAAAATATATTGATGCTTTACCACCATCCATATTACCTATCCAATCCTTTCTTAAATGTGCTGCAATCGATCACACTTAACAACCTGACCTGGTGGGCAAACCATGCAAAATGGTTTAACAACCCTAATTTAGAACATTAGAAATATAGAGACAGTAAGAAAGCCACATGGGCCTATAGAGACGTCCGCAGGGTCAACCCGGCTAACCAAACTGTTCAGCTGTTGAAAATTATAGTTTTAAAAGGCTTGTTTAAATTACTCTAAACTAGAAAATCCACCAATTGGCTTATGTCAAATTAGAAAAAAATGAATGCGTCTATATCCAAGAGATGGGATATTTTTTCTGTAATTTCTTTACTATTGCCCCTGAGGTCTCCAGCTCCGTGATTCTACTATGAAGAAATTTATTTGGTCTCTGTAATTATCAAATAAATGTAAATATTTGTGTTTAGACTTGTATCGTGTCCCCCTCTGAGAAATCGCCTTTTCTACGAAAGCATCTCGCCCTTTAGAGCGGCGAAAATAGAGTTCTCGAACGATACTGGTTCTCTACAACTCATATCCACTCTAAACTTCTAACGCAGTCTTTACCATTCAAACCCAGAAATCATATCCTTCTGTTGTGCGATACTATTATATGTATTTTATGCACCTCCCTCTTTTTTAATCTTTGTTTTAATTAATTGAGTCGTCCAAACATAGAGTTCACTAAGTAGGCACGTTTTACTTCTCCTTAAATGAATTTCACCTTTATTAGAGTTAACACAAGAGCTTGGGTGATTAACTGTCCTAAAATCTATGTGTAGACTATCGAATGAAAAATTTTTGCATACAAATATGGCATATCGTTGAGGATAATTTTATGAAGTCTTCAGGGATAAATTATTACAATGGAAGATGGTAGAAACACGATACTAAATTTTACAGTAACTATAGGACTTAAAATGAATGTATACGAGACTAAGTAAAAAATTTATATACTGTCTTGGTATCTTTCATGGATGATATTATTAAGGCAGATAGAGTAAATAGAAGAAGAAAATATTATGGGTTGAAAAAAAATAAGTAAGGTCAAAAATTATTATTATATAGGCTAGTCCTGAAACATGAGAAAGATGATTAGAAAGAATTTAGGCAAAAAGTAGAGAAAGAGACGAGATTATGATTACGTATATGTCAATAAGATAAATGAATGTAAAAAGACATAGTAGATATGCGCATGTGATTCTTAGAATACATTAATAAGATTTAAAAGAACTTGTTACAGATTTCAAAAGAGATAAGGTGATGATATATGAGGTGACGAAGAGTCTGCAATGTTGAAATCAGGAATGGTGAGCAACTCTGAACAATGTTATTCTTCCGTGAGTTTTAATATTTAGCTATGTGGGATAATGTAAGACAAAATCTCTAACAGTGCGTAGTTTTTCAGTATAGAAAGCTTTGTGCTAGCAGTTGGTAGAGTACTCGAGAGTCAGAGCGCGCCATTTGCATTAAGTCTATTTTGAAGTGAACCTAGTGATTTGTAGTTCGTATTATATTGGTTTGTAAAGAGACCTTTTTTATTTGTAAGAGTATAATGAAAATACGGGCCACTATATTGTCCAAGATGGAGAATTTAGGGACTATAGTGAGAGTAAAACAAGCGATATTACTGAACATTATTAGAAGATGAGAGGTAGGACTATGTCTACCTGTGTTCATATAAAAAAATAGGCCACTGTAAAAGAACCGAATAAATCTAGTATCTAAATGGTTTGTCTACAGTATGGAGAAGACTATGCTGATTGGCGGCCTAGCGCGATTTGATAAAAGAACGGTTTATCGAAATATAATCCGTAAGTTCTTGAATCTTTATACAGCCTCCTTCCACTTATTCAAGATAACTGAGGTAGGCCACTTGTGTATCATGTCTTGCCTGAAAACTTTAACGCAAGATGGGAACTAAGGACCTAAAGTGTTCTTGAAAGAAATGCAATATTATAGTCACTTTGACAGAGAGCGGAGGAAATATGCGGTGAATTAAATGAATCGATGATTATTGTGGTTTTGTGAGGGTAGGGCATGTTTGGGCTAATTATCACATATGAGAGCCCCAACATTGTGAGTACCACAGTGGGGAGCTACTGTCCACTGTGTCTGAATTTGCTATCGGATGGTCTTGCCGTTAAGGTATGGGGGAGGAGGTGTTCTCCTTTTGAATTGGGTCTTGTTCTTCTATCTTAGCTTTCTGGGTCTGTTGCGCACGCCCACTCCAATCTGTGGGACATTGGGTGGTAAAGAAGGAGAAAATGTAACAAATAAAGATAAGTAATCTAAGAAAGAATGTGTTATTTAGAGAAAGAATTTTTTTATTTAGTTTCTTTTTAAAGATAATATAATTACATGTTAATAATGGAACAGATCCTAAGTGAGACCAGTCCCTTCTTTTAGTTTTTTAATATTAAAATTTTCATGACTTTATTAGATATAAGAGGATGAATAATTCTTAATTAACAGTATAAATTAAAAATATAAATCTATGAACAAAAAAATAAGTGATATAAATCTATGACTAAAAATAAGACAAGTAGTAAAAATTATCAGACCCTCTTGAAACCGCAGCCGCGTATATTCTAATAGATTAGTAGTGTAGCTATATATTTAATTAAAAATAAAGATTGATTTTTTAGCTTTGATTCTTTTGCAACTAATCTACATCAATAAAAACAATTTTATGATTCTCTTTTCAGCAACTACTTTATGTTGCGAAAAATCTTGTTAGTTAAAGTTTAGGGACAATTGCTAGCAAATTCTAACATTGAGCAGATATGTAAATACATATTACTTGTAGTATTTAAATAGATACTACTCGCGTGATAGTGCTAGTGTGGACATAAATTAATTTTTGCAGTATATTGCACGAAAATTCACACTATGCTTCTAAAAATCTTTAAATCTTCAAGGTTAAAAATAATGATTTATCATAGATTTATAGGCTTACTCAGCTGAGGACCAAGACTTCTCAGCCTTTAATTTTGGTCGTTTGAAAGATGAATTAATTGATAATAATAAGTAAATCATTCATTTTTCATAAATTGCATTCATGTTGGTCTAGATTATAATAATAGATAGGGTAAACAAACAACTAAAAAAAAAAAAAGAGGACTAATCTTTGAGTACGCTTCCGGTCTTACATTGAGGAATGTTATGTTACTTATAATGTATAGTAGTGAAGAACTATGGTCTGTGAAATAAAGTATAATCTAATGATTCTCATGTGATCAGTAAATGGTAACAATCTTAGGTGCATATAGGTTATGAAAGAAATTATATAAATGAGATATGAACGATTTATTAAGAGAGTTACTCATGGAGGGAAGAAGGTAGGTAAATGAGAGAATAAAAGAAAAGTACGTGAGATGTTGTCAGTGTAGAGTAATGAATGACAGTTCAGATTGTTAAGCGATGATGTGTAGTGTGGGAACCGACCGGCTGAGAGACCGATAGAAATAAAGTGGATTGTAGTCCAGTTAAAGAATGTTTGCGGAGAGAATGTGAGTTTAGCAAGTGCAAGAAAGAAAAAGTGCTCGAATTGATAGGATAGAGAATGGCGGTAGAGTGTTGTAAGGGGGTATTGTTTATATGGCCCTAACCTACTTTTGCACAGGGTATAATGATACCCTAATACATCTTATACAATTTTACCAAAGTATGATCTCGTCGCTGTCCTGTGAACTTAGAAGTTTGGAATTTATCTGATTCGGATCGAAGTTTATTTCTAATAAATGGTATAACCAAAGGTAGGGTGGAGGGTAGATAGGTATGGCTCTAGTAAAGGCTGGCTTTCTTTCGAACTTTATTGTTCATAATTCTCCTACTGCCTATTTATTCTTTTCCCGATCTGGTTCACGAGCCTTTACTCCATCTTGGAAAGGTAGTAAAAGAAATAAATATATAATAATATATTATAATATATTAAGTATATTAATATAAATTATATAAAATACCTACAGTAATTTATATCCTTAAAGTATTAGTATGAGCTATTATACTAGTGTATAATCATCTATATTGTTTTTTATTTATTATTATTAATTTGTATATAATTATATATATTACAATATATATATATTATTTTTTTTGAGTCAGTGTACAGGATTCACCACGGCTCACAAAGCATACGCCACTGACTGGGTTAGATATATTTTCCAACATTTTACATATTGCATATCAAAACTTCACATACGCCGAAGCAATTAATAATCACACAAATGAGATATTCAGTCAAAGTTAAATAAACATAGATGAGCTAATACAGTACATTCTTGCATATAAGTCCTAATACATATTACACCTAAAAAACAATAATTTAAGTGAGACAGAACATTCACTTTTTGTAGAAACAAGAAAAATAGACGATCTACTACCTAGTTGGATATAGGGAAGATTCGAGATATGAGTGATGGGGATAAATCTTTTTTTGGAAGTGTGATATGAGTCTGCTCTGTTAGCAAGCCTGCATTAGGTAAAAGTTATTGATACGGGGGCAAATAGAGTTCCATGAACAATCAATGAAATAGCGAACGAGAATTCGACAAAATTTGCAATGGGAGTGGATTTCCAACATATAGTGACTGTGAGTGATATTTAGTGTGGCCAATCGAGGCTGCAAAGTATCACGCTCGTGAAGGCGTTTGCTCGGGTGGAGAAGACCACTCCCGAAGATCGCTTGTATTATCTAAGTTTCGCTCTCTTGATCATTCGTCAGCTCTGATGCCAATAAGAATTCGCAAAACCCTTTCGGAGAGCAGCGGATAGCTAATCGGTGATGGAGGTACCTTTCGATGCATCGGAGGTACCGTGGAACAACTACCGAAATGAAGGGTTTGCATTTGGCCCTCTGTCAAGCGATTTCATTGGCCAGTGTACCCCTACATAAGAGGGTCCAACATAAATAGAAGTTTGTTTCTTGCAGGAGAAATAGGAGAGTGAGCCGAAGAAATAGATATTGCTTGACCACAGCAATGATAACCATTATGTGGTTATATAGCTTAAATAAGGTCTTTAAGCGTTATTGTCCGCCGCTAGAGCGAGATCGTGAATAAATGAGTAAACGATCTTGCGATGAAGAATTAGAATTCTGAGTGAAATAGGCACAACTAATGACTCAAAGTCTAATATATATATATTTTGTCATTAAATATTTAAAATATTTACTTAATGTGATATAATTAGAAGCTATTAAGAGGGAGGCTAGTCAGGCTTTATGTGTGCAAAGATTTCCACGAAATCACAGAAAATAGACAAGCCAACATTGCGCCTCCCGGTTTTGAGCCACTCTCAGTAAATATCGTGAGAAACACATATAGATCGAAATGTAGTAATGCACAAACTGTGTAATCATGCCTTTTATACAAAATGCTCTCGAGCCAGAATGGCTTGATATTGGCATATGAGCAGAGAGAGTTGCAACGAGCTTCAACAACAAAGATGGTGACGGAAGTGACCAACGGAGAGGATTGTGTCAATGCCTGCACGTAATGAGAAAGGCCGCACTTCAGTACTTAAATGGATATCAGCGATTAAGAGTATATTAACCGTGTTCGCATATAGTATGGCCAGTATTAGGATTCTGAAAATTGCATAGCTCTACTGACGACATTTGTATCAGGGCAGACGGTATTGGGTTGATATTAAATAACGAAGAAACTGTACACTTATACTAATATTCATACTTTACGTATATATAGATCAGAGAATAAGAGTGTTACAATTGGTCTTAATCAAAATGACTTCAAGCCAGTTATCCAAAGAAAACAAACATCAAGGTGAAACTTGGATATCTGAGAAGTCTTCTTTGTAACTGTTTATCCTTTTTTAACTACAAAAAAACAAATAAAAATAAGAAATGATCAATATTATCAATAGATATAAAAGCATGATTTTAGATAAGGGGAGGCCTGCCATTATTATTACACACTATAGTTCAAGACGTATCGATCGTAATTAGAGGCTCATTATTGTAGACCCGCACTACTAGAGAAATCGACTTGCATTCAGCGCCCCAAGATTTTGAGGCGAGATGACGTAATAAGTCGAGCGCGCGATGACAGGTTGTTTTAAGTGTTATATGTGGGCATACGTTAAAGTTGTCATCTAGATATGATCCCTAGAAATTTGACTGTGAAGTAAACAGGAATAGCGAACCACATAGTTAGGTTCGCTGGAAGAAGTGGCAAAAAATTCTTCTGATTCCCCTTTTTTTTAAAAGCCACTGCTGAGGTTGGGGAGAAAAATGAGCATGGAGTAGCCCATTGTGAAATATTTTCAATAGCTAGTTGAAGTTAGCCGTTCGAGAAAGGGCAGCCTTGCACCGGCATGTATAATGCTAGTCCGACATAGAGAAAAATACAGTCCTTGGAATAGATGGTAACAATTCATTAAATCCGAACAATAGTGAGTACACTTAAAACACTACCTGCGGAACGCCTTCATCTAGAGTAGTGGCTGACAGAATAGAAGCAGCACCGAACCTGAGTAATCTGTGTGACAAAAGGATTTGATAAAAAGAGGAGTTGTCCGCGGAAACAAGCGAATAGTTTAAGAGAATCCCGTTCTCCCGTTGAGTCGTAAGCTTTCTCAAGTCAAAAAGACACCAGAATCATCCCACCAGTTGAGAAGCTTCCGATGTCATGGTCTAGTTTTACCAAGGGTCCGCAGTCGAACGATTTTGCGGAAACCAATTGACGTTGAGAAGAGCCTTGACGGCATTTCCAGACAGGGAGTAAGCGGGCCAGAAACCATTTTCTCCATTAATTTACAGGAGATGACAGGTCCGAAAAATGTCTTTGGTTTTCGCGCCAGCTTCGGATCTTTTCGCAGTTTGGAAGAGG
The DNA here is from genome assembly GCA_015478945.1 of Trachelipus rathkii. Lineage (NCBI taxonomy): Eukaryota > Metazoa > Arthropoda > Malacostraca > Isopoda > Trachelipodidae > Trachelipus > Trachelipus rathkii. Next base: position 27,569 of record JABUQX010072335.1, read on the forward strand.
AATTACAAAAGCTATGTAGTCCAAATAGAATTGAAAAAAGATTCGATCAAATTCTGTTTATATAGACGTTCCAGCAAAACTGCTGACGCGAAGGATGGATATGACGGGGCATGATGTACGAAATCATGTCTGGACAGAGGCACCGTACTTTGCTATTGCCCATGCGTTTGATATCGCAAGTATAAAAAGACGTTGATAAGGATGATCTTCCCCGCTTTGAAAAGCCTGTAGTGCTGTGCAGTTCGTCAGTTTTTGAAAGGCTCAGGGGTAGCGGAATGAATCGAATGGCTAGCAAAGCTATAACATAACGCATCCGCTACCACCGCCGGAGCTGAAATCGTATTATATCAGGCCCATAACGGGGGACTGTGGGTGAGAGTTATTGAGCGACGAGATATTTTCTGTGTAACTTCCACACTAAAGGAAGGGAGTTGGACTTAACAGTCGATATGTAAGTTCGAAAAATTTTACGCGTTTCTGTGACGGATTAATTCGCAGAAGATCTCGCTGGGCTTTAAAATAATCATGTTTGGGATGGTACGGGTCCTTTTGTTTGCATGTAGTTTCTTCTTTTCTCGGTTGGCTTGTGCGCAACATTCTTGGGACCACCAAGAGGTTGCGACCGCCGTCTGAGCAGTATTCAATGTGTCAGGATGCAGAAACGACTGTTCCCTCGCCGATGATAACGATCCTATCTACTGATTGAAGACACCTCCTCAATAATAGCCTCTTTACCCACAACTCAGATAAACTCAAAATGGCATTATTATGATATATGAGGCAAAGTCGGCATATTGTGTTGTGGGCCTGATTAAAAACACTGATGCTCACTCTCTTCTTAGTCGATCATAAACGCCTCAGTCTGGAAGGTTCTTGGTCTGTCCTTTTATTTGCAGCGCATCGAGAGAACATGACATTACAAGCCATTGTCAAATGACTATTTATACTCCAAAATACTGGGTAAGGATCGCTGCCGAATTAAATGAATTCAAGCCAACTTGGACCAGGTAAAACGATCCATAATATACGGGAGATTTAAATGGTGAGTAACTCTAGCAAAATGATGAAGCTATCATTCTAAGATTATAAAACCAAAGAATATAGGTTATCTAAACGTACTGTTTATGGATAGTGAAATCCCAGGTTGTGTGAAATCTTGAGTGTAGCTTCTTATGTCCCTGTATCTTCATGTGGAAAATTTCAAACATTGGAAATCTATTAGAATAGAACTTGGATTGATCAAGGTGACAGAGTCACCCATAATTTACTGGGGTGCGTGCGGAGTTGAAGTCACCTAGTATATTAAATAAATCACACCAACCACTGCGTGTAGGATGTTTTTATTAACAATTCAGCTGGAGTCTCACGCAAGCCCTGTATACGATAACATACGACATACAACTACGCTAAAGCTTACGAATTGAAATTATTAACTCTAAGTAGTTGTAAATCAGCGTAGCGTACAATTTTGAATGACTGCTGTTAGCGTGTCAGTATGAAACCAGTATTTGTTATAGAAGACCGTTCGGCAACTCTGCTTATTAAAGAATAAGGTTCAGATTTTAGATTCCACGTGTATATATCGATGGTGTCCTCTGCCACCCCCTCCAAGAAGGTTCTATTCAATCATTTGCCACCTTCATTTCTATAGACATGTTAAACGGCCAGAGTTTTTCACGAATATCGTATGACAGGATTAACATCACGAATTGACATTACTTCCGACTGAGATCCTTGGCAGTAGAACCACATATACACACTTTTGGGTTGGTACATATGTTATTAGTTGAAAGCATCGCATCTATGCAAACTTAAGTAAATAGACCGACAAAATATCCATTGATATGGAAGCATATCTATGAAGTGTCCAGTTATTTGCATGTATATGAATACATTATTAAATGTGGTCTAATTTAGATACAAAGTTATCATCGTATGTGACTGGGGAACCAATAGTGGCCCCGAGCATTTGAAACCTTGGGACACCATCTCACTAAATTTCCCATGATGCGGTTAAGTAAGAGTGGGTTCAGATTGAGAGAAAGTTTGAGACGTGGTGGTCTCCAGCGAGGATTAGGAGTAGTACATATAGCGGAGACAAGATGTAGTCATACACAAGATTTTTTTAGTTTCCTGTATATATGACATCTTTAAGGGAGGAAGTTTCATGTATTGTGAAAGAGCTTCACACTAATGAAATGCTAGATATTAAGTTGAATTCAATCGATCCAACATTTAGTTATGTGTTAGTATTTGTGATTAATAGATGAGACATCGTAATGTCTATTTATTAAGTTGAGTAAGCTAATATACAGTATCCGTCTTGGAGCAATGCACTAGAATTCCAAAGAAATGTGGGTAAGACATAGAGTTGTTCCATGAGAAATGGAAGGAAGTGTACCGATATTATTTGAGAATGTTTGGGGTTACGACAATCGAATTTCTAAATATGTGAATCGATGATAATGGCAAGTCTGATCTTATTGAGAATTTCTACTTCATCATGGGTGATTTTAGAAATTTGGAGCACAGGTTTGATGGAGAAATTGGGGATACCTCTGTGGTCGTATACTTCTCATCTCCAAACAAGACCAACGCTTTGAGCGTTTTGCACGTTACGTATATTGATACAGTTCCAATCACCTTACTCGAAATAGCAGGAAGCATTAGAAAAATAGAATAGGTCATCGCATTCAAGTCCATTTGTAGAGTAAATCCAATTTAATCTTTCTAAGAGTATTAATAGAATCCGCTAAGAGAAAGAGAGCTGAATAAGAGAAACGGAGATGAGTTATATGAAAGAATTTCGAAAGCTAAAAACTGTTCTTGAGGACATATAGATGTGATTGATTGGTGGTATTTGTTGCATTAGCCAGGGTATATGTTATCATGTACACTGTATTGAAATCCTTTAGCATGTCTACAGAAGTAGTAACTTATATGTCGAAGGTTACTTTCTGAGTTGCATTTTATAACATCTTAGGTTATACACTGTTATGTTTTGTATAAAAATTCGTAGGTTGTCACTCTATTTTATAACTAATTATATTACTATTAACTGCGATATTACTTATTCTGTTGAGTGTTTTGATAAAATCTTTACCAGGTTTAGAAATAGTGGGAGTGCAAATTATAAGGACAACAGACTGTCATCTTGCATAAGTTTATTGGTGAAACCAATTTGATGAGTATGGACAGTGGTCTTGGCAGGGAGGGTTTTCCAATTTGTATTGATTGAGCAGTCTATAGTTTCATTGCTGCTTGATTGTAGAAGTTTAATTACTACGGTAGGATAGGCTTTATATGTGCTTATTGGACGGAGATGAACTAAGGACGCTGCTTTTATACTCTTGAGAAGTTGGTAGTGTGGGCAATCAGGTAGAAGTTGCTAAGTACTTTGCAGAGTTTTCAAACCGGTAATTTAAGAGATGGATTTATTAGATAATATTATGTGTTGTGCTGATTAAACACGCGATGGCTAGGGTATGCACCTATGTAATGTATGCGTTAAGATGAATTTTGATTGTCTGATAATTCCTAGCGGCGTTATATAAATAGCTATCGTACTCTATTATTAGTCTCTCGTAATATATGATGCGACTATAGCTCTGATATAATCTACCGTTTTCTCAAACAGGTTCTAAGACGTGCATGCTAAGAAGTAGGAAGCAGCTCTGTGGTCAAGTTATCATCGCTGTTCAGCATTGTTATTTCACATGTGTATGTGTGAAATTAATTTCATATATAATTGAGTCTATTACTCACTTCCTTCCCTACAGTATTTAGATAAACCAAACCGTTGACCATTGTTAGGGAGCAACGTCTTGGTCGAGGGGATAAACGGCAAATCACGTGACTTGGAACCCTATTGACCTTGGAGGTGGATAAGGCAGGTATTAAAAGTCAGCTAGAAACGGTTGGAGTGGTTTTCAGGAGTTTCCCGCGAGGGAAAATTCTATAAATGTTTTACATGTAATCGGAAAATTTCTGTGGATTCTGTCCAAAATGACAGCTGTATCTTCGAGTCTCTAATCCATTTCATAGACTCAATAAATAAGTTTTTTGTCTTTATAGACGTAATATCTCTTAGGACTGAGACAATAGTAGGTAAGATTTATTTCCGCCACAGGTTATAGGATTTATAACCACACAGAAAGACTCCTGATGATTTACGTCCTTGCAGGGCTTTTTGCGAGAATGGGGATTCAGTCGCTCATGTGTTCGAGAGAAGCGCTGGGGAGTATCCTCTGTGCTGTGATGGCCTGGGGTCCTTCAACTCCTAGGCAATTTCAAGCTGCATGTCTATCGAGAATAATGGATCTGTGTGTCATAGAGCTTTGGAGCGGGTATGAACGCGAATGTGAATACATCTGAAATGATGATGTATCGCTGAGACCATACTCCTGGAAGGAGGTGCCTACTGAGACATATGTAACTCAATACGAATGAGAACGACTATTTAAGCGTAGGCACCTTGGCGTTAATTGCCCGGACCGTTGGTGTAGAGCACCTGACGGTGTTTGGGTTGCTGTCGACTGAATCGATGAAATTTTGCGAAAGTGACCCTCAACTGATAGAATCGCCAACAAAGCAAAATGCATACTCAGGTTAATCAGGTTCATAGATAGTTCCGACGTGGGTAGGTTCAGGTTGGACAACAACTGCTTCAAAGTTTTAAAATAATATAATATAAGATTAATTTAAAATATATTAACCTTCACCTCTTATATTAACTGTACTTTAATAGGATTTGATTTATGCGCTTGTTCAGTTCAACTCGTTTGCGTTTAACACGTTATTTCGTTAATGAGGCTCTTTATTCTCCCACCTTGATCAGAGTAACACAAAACTTCGTTCTTCCATGGTGTAACCAATATGAAGACAGATGCGCATAACAATAATGAAAATGAATATAACGTAAATAACATGGCTGGAAAGATATTTCCCACACATGGGGTTATTAAACCTCATCAGGTTACAGACCAAAGACCCACACAATCTCCCCGACCCCACCCCGTAGGGTGGGCTTGTGATGTGGCCTCGAAACCCTATCACCCATTCAAACTTCATAGCGTACGTGTGACCCACCCTTTACCACACGGGAACTTAGACCTATAGTCTTTACGCAAAGCCTGTCATATTATACACACAAAGTGCAGAACAGCGCTTCCCCAGTGGTGCCAGGGTCTCAGTTAGCCACTCAAATTATGGCGGCCGGACATGGGAGCGTTTAAATGACCGATATTTTTTAAGCTGTACCCACCATCGACGGAAGTGTACTGGAGAAAGCCTACATACGGGAGAAGAGCAAGCCGGATGCCTCATTGGTGCTGTGAGAGGAAAAGGTATTACCCTATTTATCCATGAGAACAAGTGCATATTGTGACAAAATTTAATTAGAATAAGGACTAATGTGGAATAAAAAAAAAAATAAACAAAAGCAGTATATCCTTCACTCATTAGACACACTGAAAGAGGTAGAAACCCACAAAAAAACACAAAGAGCAAATTAATCCCAGGATTGAGGCCCAATCCCCATACTATTACTTTCAAGAACATCCTCTGGTTCGATATGCAATAAAAACTATAATATAATATATAATAAAGGTAATTATTTAAATTAAGTACAGCTAACAATAAAAAGCTCAATATATATATATATATAGTATACTATATATATAACTATACTAAAATAAAATAAGATATATATACGCTAACAAGAGATATAATAATTTAAACACTGCTGGTAGGCTGTTTTTATTTATTTTTTTTATTTAGTACAAATTTAAGTTGATTATTAATATAACACCTGGACTCTAAATGAGAGTATGTTGTTACCTGCTGTTAATATGTTAGGATATTATATCATATATAGTTATATAATGGTATAGTGTAGACTATTAGTCTGGAATAGTGATGTAGTAGTCTAAATAGTATAAGGTATCAAGTGTATTATCATCAATGGGACAGATCTTTTAAGGGCATTGATATATATAAGTAGTTATAGTGGAGGAAGAATTGATAATAAATATATAATATGTAATATATTATATATAATATATAGTGGATAATATAGTTATTAGAATGATATTTATAGAGAGTTTATATGAGTATTAGTGATGTGGTTTATATGAATAGATAAGTGATATATAATATAAGTATAAATATAATGAGTAATATAGTAGATAGAGAGTATAAATAATAGAAATACGGTATGTTGATATAGTATATATGGTTATAATTGTTCGATGTGGATAAAGTGAATTATGAATTATATAGGTAGTCTGGTAGTTAGAGTTAAATATATATATCAGTTGAAATAGTATTTTAATTGGTGAGTATATAATAATATATATAATATATATATATATATATTATATATATATATCCGAGTTGTTGTGAGAATCGATAATATTAATACTGGTATCTATAGTAGTATATATATGTATAAAAACCAATAAAATAGAAAAAGTATTATTATGTATAGATTGTAATATTATATATAGTTCGTATACCATGTCTAAAAGAGGAGTCTAAAATTTATTTAACTTTCCATCGTGTTCAATAAACAAATTCACAACTAACATGCTGTAGTAAAGTTATATAGAGAGTGTATGAGTAAAATAGCTAGAAGAAAAAAAAAATTCAAACTTTTATTCGCTAGCGACAGGCAAATGTTTGCAAAGTGTGTTGTGTCGAGAGAAATCGTATATATTTGTCAAAAGAAAAAATGGTCACTTCCGCGAACAATTATATCACAATCGTAAAAAATAGGACTGATCCCGAGAAACATAATTGAATCTGACGAATAAACTATTTGAAAAGGGTTTGCAAATGCGGTAAGGGCGAGAGAAAGTAAGATTACGTCAATCCCGGTTTTTGTGAGGATGAAAGGAAAATAGTTTGCTCATTATGTAGCACAACTGGACTAACGCACTCCGTACTGATTTAATGGATGGTGACAGCCCTGATTGTGAGGCGTAATAACAACAACAACAACTTTAGATACATTTGGGGTGTTACAACTAGTAAACAATAATGTCCGTTCATGTATCTTTCTTACCTTCTGTTCTGTAGTAGTAAAACTCTACAATGAATGGTTGTATAATTCTCTTCGACAGTAGCTCCTTCTCTGGTGGACTGCACTCTTTCCCTACTACTCCTGGGAAAAAGGAGCCCAATAAAGGCGAGAGGAGAGATTAAATATAGTGATAGAAACCACCAATTATATATCTATATGCTTAAAGAACCGAGTGAGTATTGCGATATAGGTTTTAGGTTTCTGAGTTATGAGCCGTCGTGTTCGAATTGATCTGTCGGGTGAAGAAAATGTTGCCTTATTTATTAGTATCAAATGTAGTGTTGTGTACGGTGACAGCTGCTTCGTTCTCCTTTATGCCCCCATCGCCGGCAAGAATCTCGCGCGAGACCAGGCGGCTCTTTGGCCCTTGCAGTGTGGCTCTCACACAAAATACCAACGGTGTGATTGAAACTCTGAGCTATTACTGCCACTTACTTATTCTCTACTTTTACATTAGCTTAGTGTTGATGGTTGTGTCTTCATATCTTTTGGCTGAGTTGGCTCTGAAGCGACTTAATGGAAAAACTTTCCAACGGTTTAAAGTATGTGTATGTCAAATCTTCTTTGACATTATATGATAAATTACATTCCAAGCACGTGCCCCGCAGGAATACTAGCATTGTATAAAATATCCGCCAACCTTGCTGTTCAGCAATGCCACGGCCTCGTCCAGTGAAAGCGCATGTATCATATCTCTTATTTCTATTCAGTTCGTTCGTATGGGAGCTTGCGTGCTCGATGCACAGTAGTTTGAGCCAGTCACTCAACAGTTTGATTTGCAGATGCTGTAAAGTGCTAGTCGATCTCGCAATATCGCCTCACGGCGCGTGTGACACATAATATAGGAGACCTACTGCGGAAGCATATGAAAAGTTCTGTACGTTTTCCAACCAAGCTGTAAAGCCACAAGGTGTGTTTTTGTCATCCAATTAAGGGATTATTGTAAAGTTATTTTGTCCTGCTGGTGGCTAGCTCTTATAGGAGTTTTGCTTTAAGGAAGATTAATTCTTATTACTCTATCGGAAAGTATAAAAGTATTTACAATATACACTACTTACTTTTAAATATCAATTCCGAATATGACATAAGCATCGCACTCATTGGGAAAGAACGAGTAATTAACTATTACTAATGATAATATTAATAAAAGAAAACATTTATTGTACTATAGGTGCCCTGTTTGAGATTAACTAAATAAAGTAAAGCTAAAAAGAAAACTAGGTGAAAGATTATGAAAACCGTATGATTATTATAATAGATTTGAATTAACCAACTTTCGCATTTATATATTATCAAACACTTAAAATGCCTCCAACCTCTATCTTAATATTGTAGGTAAAAATGGCGTAAAGCAAGAATAATCAAATTTGGAAGACTAAACTTTACAGCTATAACAACTATTTCATATTTTAGGTTATAAAGTATAATACTATTATTAATCATAATAGTGAAGAATCATTGGAGAGAGAGAGATGACTGGCGGGAGCACGTGCAAGGAACAAAGCAGTTGAACTTCAGAAGAGTCAAGAAAAAATCAAGTCTGCATTAAGTTCTGGAGGCAATCTTCCAATAAGAGTTAATATTGCAAGGTTTGTTATTAGTCAATGATGGTAGAGAGAAAAAACCACATACAAGACGCGAAACATAAAATTATTTATAAATGCATTCGGAAGAGCAGTTCGTGATTTTAAGACAAAGCGAATATTCTAAAAAAAAAATTAAGAGTTATCATTGTCTGCTAAAGCAGTGAAAGATAGAACGCTCAAAATGTTTTCGAATATAACAAACCAGCAAGTCGAAGATCTTAAATTGGTTTCAGCTTTATCAATAGCAGTTAACCAGTCTTGTGGCATAAATGATACAGCGCGTTTCACTTTTTGCACGATTTATTTCATCTACAGGTCCTACAGGAGGACTTTTAATATTATTGATACTCAAAGGTCAAACACGTGGAGAGGATATGGCAAATTCTGTAGTTGAATGCATTGAAAAACATCATACTCCACTCGATAAAATTAAATCAATTTCAACAGACGGGGCGAAAAGTATGACCGGCGTAAGAAACGGGTTTATTGCTATTTTGAAAGAAAAAATTAA
>JABUQX010072336.1:32500-35000 GCA_015478945.1 Trachelipus rathkii
TAATAATAAATAATAATAATATAATAATAAAAATAATGATAATAATTAATATAATAATCAATAAAAACATGATATTATAGCCAATGATAATCAAACAATAATAACAATACTACTATCCTACTACTAACTACTTACTACTACTACTCTACTGACTATCTACTAATAATAATGTGATAATTAATAAAATAATAATAATAATAATATAATAATATAATAAATATAATATAATAATAATATATATAATAATAATAAGTAATAATTAATGTAATAATTAATTATAATAATAATACTTAATAATAATAATAATAACTAATAATAAATAAAATTAATAATAATATAAAAAAAAAAAAAATAATAATAATATATATAATAATAATTTAAAATAATAAGATAATAATATATAATAATAATAAAAAGAATAAATAATAATAATAATAATAATAATATAAAATAATAATATAATATATAATAACAATAATAATTAATATAATAATAATAATAATAATAATAATAATAATATAAAATAATAATAATATAATAATATAATAAAATACTAATAATAAAATATGATAAGACACTAATAATAATAATAAATAATAATAATAATATAATAATAATAATAATAATAATAATAAATAATTAATAATATAATAATAATATAATAATAATAATATATAATAATAATAATAATAAATAATAATAATAATAATAATCAACCATAAGTGATATCCCTATAAAAGCAATATAATATAATAATAATAATAATAATATAATAATAATAAAATAATTAATAATCATAATAATAAAATAATAATAATAAATAATAATATAAATAATAATAATAATAATAATAGTTATATATAATAATAATAATAAAAATAATAATAATTACTATACTAATAATAAAAATAATAATAATATAATAATAATAATATAATAATATAATAATAATAATAATATAATATAATAATAATAATAATATATAATATAATAATAATAATAATAATAATAATAGTAATAATGGTAATAACAATAACAGTAATAACCACTACAATAATGTTAATAATAGTAAAAAGAAATAAATATAATAATAAATAATAATAATTAATAATAAATAATGAATAAATAATTAATAATAATATAATAATAATAATAATAATATAATATATAATCAATAATAATAATAATAATAATAATAATAATAATAAATAATAATAATAATAATAATAATAATTAATAATAATAATAATAATAATAATAATAATAATAATGAATAAAAATAATAATAATAATAACAGCTTCTGGAGAAGTTTAGATGAAATATTTTCTGTTGTGTCTTTTCATAGAACTTTTTTGACACATTTGTGAAGTTACTTTAATGTTAAATTTTAATTTTTTTTGGCTATTACATTGTTTTATTATATTGTTGAACTATTAACAAATAATCAAATAATATAATAATAATAATAATAATAGATAATAATAAATAATATAATAATAATATATATATAATAAATAATAATAATAATAATAAAAATAATAATAATAAATAATAATAATTATAATAATAATAATATAATAATAATAATAATAATAACAATAATAATAATAATTAATAGTGATTAATAATAATAATAATAATAATAATAATAATAATAATAATAATAATAATAATAATAATAATAATGATAATAATAATAATAATAATAATAATAATAATAATAATAATAATAATAATAATAATAATAATAATAATAAAAATTTAATAATAATATATTTATTAATAATATTAGTAATAATAATAATCATATTAGTAAAGTATTCAAGAAATTATTCATAGTAATAATAAAACGATAATAATAATAATAATAATAATAATAATAATAATAATAATAATAATTAATAATAAGTAAATAATAATAATGAATAATAAAATAATAATAATAATAATAATAATAATAATAATAACAATAATAATGTTTTTTAGGGATTTTAAAAACAAAAACACTGGAACAGGAGGATAATCCCAATTATTTTCGAATTCATAATTAATTAATTATTAATCATTTAATTTAAGAATTAAAATTTAATTTAAAAAAAAATCTTTGGAATTTTAACAATTTCAAAAATGTGTTTTTTAATTTAGCATTAATTATGTAATTATAGCAATCTCTTATTTATTATTATTATTATTATTATTATTATTATTATTATTATTATTATTATTATTATTATTATTATTATTATTATTATTATTATTATTATTATTATTATTATTATTATTATTATTATTAATTGTATTAGCTTTATTATTATTATATATTATTATTATTATTTTTATTATTATTATTATTATTATTATTATTATTATTTATATTATTTATATTATTATTATTTATATTATTATTATTATTATTTATTATTATTTATTATATTATTTATTATTATTTTGTTATATTATTTTATTATTATTTATTATTATTATTATTATTATTATTAT
>JABUQX010072336.1:37500-40660 GCA_015478945.1 Trachelipus rathkii
AGATTTGGAGTAGAAGAGTGGAGGGTGAGTCATCGGCAAAAAGATGAACAGGAGTTGGAAGTACAGCAGGAGATCGTGATGAAAGTAGGAATAAAGTTGGAGATAGAAGAGAACCTTGCGTAACACCACAATTAACAGGAAAAGGAGAAGAGGTCGCTCATCAACGAGTGTTGAGACAGAGCGATCGGAAAAGGAAAACTAACAAGAGTTAAGCAAAGAGAAGGAGGAAACTCCAAAGGAAGGGAGCTTAGAGAGCAATGGACGCGTGCAAAACCCGGTCAAAAGCTTTGATATGTCAAGGCCACTACGCAAAGACGCCCCATGGTCCTAAGGGCAGAAGAGAACCATATAATCAGTTAGATATTAAAGTATGTACCAGTTGACCTCGAGCGACGAAAGCCATACGATGATCTGAAAGAGGGAATGAAGACTCCAGATGATCCAGGAAATGAAAGTTAAGAAGAGTTTCAAAGATTTAGATAGACATACAAGTGAGAGCTATCCGGGCGATAAGGTTTTTTTGAAGGATCAAGAGCGGCTACCTTTTTTTCCGCGGAAATCGGTTGGACATGTGCGCGCTTCCAGCAATGAGGAAAAGTATTAGTATTAAGCATAGAAGAGTAGAGTTAAAGGAGGACAGGTCGCCAGCTCAGAGCACACTTCCTCAAAACACGGGGAGGAAAGCCATCCGGGCCACTAGCCTTCCTGACGTTCATAGATCTCAGGATTTCATGCACACGATCATGTGTAATCAAAGGTAAAGACCATGGGAAACCTGAGAGAAGGAGTAGGAGGAGGGATGCCAGAAATCGTCCCAGGGTAGAATTTAGATGAAAAAAGGAGGCTGAAGAGATTGGCTTTTTCAGAAGGAGAGTTAGCAACAGGACCGTCAGAGCGAATATAGGGGGAGGAAAGGCAGATTATAAAAGTTGTTAGAGATGTTTTTTGGGCAAGGGGCAAGAAAGTTTTTTATCCTGTAGGTGCAGTCCAAGCAGGTTGTCGCCAACTTTCTTTTTGTGAAAGTGTGCTTAGCCTGGTCGAATAGTATAGTTGCCGAGCCGCCATGACAATGTAGTCCCGCAGCTAATAGGAGAAAAGAGAGTTTTTCCATCGCCCATACGCAAACTGTCCCTCTCTCTTTCATGGCGCGAGAACGGTGCTCAATCGAACCATGGACTTTTGGGGAGAAAAAGATTTTGTTGAAGAAGGAATGACCTGCTCATCCCATCGGTATTACGGTTCCCAACCTTTTTCACGCGGGGACCGAGGGCATCCCCCGCGTCAAAGCAGGATTCTTCCAAGAGTAGTTAGCCAAAAACAACGCAATTCCCCCCATTAGCCCGATTAAAGTGCCATAAATTACGTTTAGGGCATGGTGGAGCTGCTGGGAGAAAAAGTATTATAATTAAAACTACATGATTGTGGTCAGAGTTACAATATGAGGAGAACTGGTGTATTTAAAAAAGAGAAGGAGTAGTGTAAACCATAAGTCAAGCGTGTTTCAAGAATTGGTTAGGGACATCTGGAATATGTGTAGTCTCGCGTAATCGAATGTTTCAGATCATTAAGATTGCTCAATGATTTGGCCTCCTCTCCAACTACATCAATAGGAGAGAAGCCCAACCCAGTCGGTGTGTGTACGTTGAAATTCCCTAAATAGAGGATCTCAGCATTTTGGAATGGGAAGAAGTCACAGTCCAGAGAAGTAGTACGAATAGTAATAAATAAATAAAAATCTGTTAAATTACTGAAGCAGTAAGCAGAAACACAAGATAATGATAGTAGTAGAGAGAAAGATTTTTAGCCACAGAACATCAAAATTAGGAGATTCAAGATTCTCGAGACGTGTTACAGGAGTGTTTATGTTTAATATAGGCACAGACACCACCATTTAGACGGAAATTATAGAAAAGTTATAGTTAGAGATATTAAGTTTATTTGAAAAAGAATCCCTGGCCAGCTGGGTCTCAGACAATAATAAAATGTTAGGTTGAGAGTTAGAGAGGTGATATTCCACTGATTCGTGATTTCACGCGGCCACGAATGTTAGCAAAGTCAATAGAAAACCCCCGCCTGCGCCCACCCCCACATCTACTTCGACCTGTCATTCGATCAGCCGCTCGCACAAACAAACGCACACAAGCTCTAATAGTTTAAAGTTTAAAAATTTACACGTTTACTCAATCCACACACACACAAGCGATCGTATACTAACAGGAAAACTAAAAAAAATTAAAAGTATCCTAAGGTGATGGTAAACTTGGGATATTTAGTTAAAACCTAAAAATAAACTTTACGTTATCCAATGTTAATTAAAAGAAACACAAAAACTAAAATCCTATAATATATTAAATAATGTTTAAAAGAATATAAAAATCAAACTAAAACTTAGCTTAAGATTCCGGATGGTAAAAGTTTCAATTACAATCCCCACCACTTGCAAAAAGTAAACATTAAAAACACGTGGCAAACAATCAAAAAAATTAAAACAAAAATGCCAAAATCGTAACAATGAAATATAAATTAAAACTTAAAAGAATATTTAAAAACTTAAAAAGTTAATTAATTTATTTAAAAAAAAAAAAAAACGAGAAGAACAAGCACACACGACTTCACATCACAAGCGACAACTATCAAATATATATATATATATATATATATATATATATATATATATTATATATATATATATATATATATATATATATATATATATTATATTATATAAATATATATAAACTAAATATCAATTGCAATATTCACTAGATCTCTACTCTGTAATATATATATAAATTTTATAGATAAATCTTTATTTAATAATATATATATGAATATACTATATATATATATATATATATATATATATAATATATATATATCTATAATATATATATATAATATAATTTATTTTCTATCATTTTTATAAGTTTATAGATGTTTCAAGATATTATATAGTCTTATATAATATATATATATATATATATATATATATAAATATATAATATTATATATATATATATATATATATATATATATATATATATATATATATACTATATATATAATTAATATATATCTATATATAGTATATAATAATAATAATAATAATAATAATAATAATAATAATAAAATAATAATAAACAGGAAGACGAACAAAAAT
>JABUQX010072337.1:0-2500 GCA_015478945.1 Trachelipus rathkii
ATTGTAGATGAGATATTTTTAATATTTTTTTTATTATATATTATATTATATTTATATATCCTATATATATAAATATATATATATATATATATTATATACTATATATATAATATATAATATATATATCTATAATATATATTATATATAATATATATTATATGTGTAATAATAATAATAATAATAATCATATATGGCTTAATTTTACCATTAGGCATGCACAAAAATAAAAACAAGTCAGTCGATATTTTAAACGGGTTTTAACACAGCATTGAAATTGTAATATTAAATCGATTGTTGTATCGATTATTTGTATGGATCTGATAAATACAAACCAGTTGTGCCAATTTGTGATTTTGCATAGATCTAAGTGCGTTTATTGCTACTTTAGTGCAAAATTTTAACTGCTTTTATTCCTAATTATTATTTTATTGCTCTTTAGGCAAAATTACTGCTTTTTATGCTTATTTATTTTTTGTTGCTTTTTCATCAATAAATTGGCATTTTATTTTTTTTTTAATAAAATCTAGTACCTTCTCATATTTTGAGTTTGGCAACACTGTTAACAAAACATCGGATTCAGTATTGGTTCAAACTTTGTATTCGTCGGTTATGTTAAGTGGAGTTGTCAGCGTAAGTTTAGAAATGAATTTTAGTGATTTGTTTCATATATGCCAAAACGATTGGAGTTTGCTAGGTTTTTTTAGCATTGTTTTATTCTGTATAACATGTAACAGTAGCAAAGGTATTAATGTACGTTGATTTTAGTCTGCAAAAAAACTTTTTAGACTGGTTTAAACTTTTTCGCGTGATATATATATATATATGATTATATATATATAATATATATATATATATATATATAATACTGAACAAATATAAAGTATATATATAAAATATACTTCTTTATTTTTTTTATAATATATAATCTTTTCGGCAGCTACTCACATTCTTCCAGTAAAAAGTTAGAGCTAGTTTACGGCACAGTGGTTAGTAAAGTTTAAGGCTACTTTTACGGGACAGTGAGTCAACGAGCCCCTAAATGGAGTTATTTCCTTTTTTAAGGGGGCTCGAACCGATGGGGACGAAGGGGGGATCGTTTCATACCCCGGAGGGATGGTCGGAGGAACCCCGCGACACCCAAAGACAAAGAGCGGGGTTCTGGAGACCCTCCGCGGAGGGGGGGATTAGTCCCCCCCGGAGCCACCTAGAGGCCGCGAGACCCCGACTCCTGCCAGTCGGGCGGACTACCCGTGGTTATTCGTTAGTGATATACCCAAAAACAATAAATTCCAAAAATGGTAATTTTGGGACATTTATTCGCAACAATCTATTCGCACTCTATAAATGATAAAGAAGCTAAGTATTTGATTTAATATATTATATATATATATATATATAATATATATATATATATTTATATATATTATATATATATATATATATATATAATATATATATAATATATATATTTTTGATCTTCGGAAATATTGATTTTATTATCGACATCACAAAGTATCCTTAGGCGGTTGAATCGATGTCAGCAAATATCGAAAAAAAACTAAAAAAATTAGTGCTGCCGAAAAGTAAACATTTTAACAATAATAATAATAATATTAATAATATAATAATAATAATAATAACAATAAATTAATAATAATAATAAATTTAATATTAAAATAACAATATTAAAAAATAATATATTTTTTATTTAATTTAAAAAATAAAATTCTTGTTCTGAAATAATAAAAATTCTAACTTTCACTAATATATTTATAACTATAATATATTATATATATATATATATATATATATATATATATAATATATATATATTATAGATATAATATATAATATATATATATATATATATTTATATATATATAATTTATGTGTGTGTTGTGTGGTAATATAATGTGCGTGTACGTATGTGTCAAGCTTGCTGCAAGTTTGCTGCAAGTATTTTTTAGCAAGTTTGCCCATGCAAATTTAAATCAAAGTTATCAAAATTGAAGTAAATATTAAAGCTTGCTGCAAGTTTGTAACAAGTTTTTTTTCGCAAGTTTGCCCAGGCAATTTAAAATCAAAGCTAATCAAACTTGATCAAGTGTACATGTGTCCTTGGGTAATATATATCCAGCTCTCTTACCCAATACTTAACCTCTATGACTCATTCTTACATACAGTCACTAGTAAAATGATTAAAATCTGAAACACAATCCTTTCACCTAGTTTTCGACCCTGTATCGGGGCTTGTCGCCCTTTTATCTGACCTGGTTTTCCAGATCTTGCCAATCTGACAAGAATCATTGTGTCTTTGACTTTTGCAACATCACGGATATATATATATATATATATATATATATAATTAATTATTATAATATATATATATATATATATATGATATAATATATAATATATTACTATATAATATATATATTATATATATATATATATAATAGGTCAATTGCACTTTGTGCCGACACGACAAGTTATAATAGAC